>ML394174.1:26520-110205 GCA_005239525.1 Nicotiana knightiana | reverse complement strand
CCCCCCCCCCCCCCCCCCCCCCCCCGAAAAAAATACTTTTTATATATTTTTAGTTTTACATAAAGGCAAAGAAAGAGGCGAAATTAGCAGTTACGACGGCTAAAAATGCGGCGCTTGCTCATCTGTACGAGGAACTCGGGGGCAAAGACGAGGACAAGAAGTTGTACCGGTTGGCCAAGGTGAGGGAGAGGAAAACTTGCGATTTAGACCAAGTCAAGTGCATCAAGGACGAGGATGGGAAAGTGTTGATGGACGAGGCACTTATTAGGAGAAAATGGCAGACATACTTTCATAAACTGTTGAACGAGGAGCGGATAGACGCATTGTGCTGGGTGAGTTGGAGCACTCCGAGAGTCGGCGGGATTTTGGGTACTGTAGGCAGATTACAGTAGAGGAGGTGGAAGGGGCGATGCGTTAGATGTGTATGGGAAGTGCGACGGGGCCAGACAAAATCCTGGTGGAATTCTGGAAGAGCGCGGGGCGGGCAGGTTTGGAGTGGCTCACTGGGCAGTTTAATGTTATTTTTAAGACGAAGAAGATGCCCGAAGAATGGAGGTGGATTACGATGGTTCTGCTTTACAAGAACAAGGGTGATATCCAAAACTGCAACAATTATAGGGGTATCAAGTTTTTGAGTCACACTATGAAAGTTTGGGAGAGGATGGTGGAGGCCAGTGTGAGGAGGTGCGTGTCTATTTCCGAGAATCAGTTTAGATTCATGCCGGGGTGTTCGACTACGGAAGCGATTCGTCTGGTAAGGAGATTAATGGAGCAGTACAGGGAAAGGAAGAAGGTTTGCATATGGCGATTATTGACCTTGAGAAAGCGTACGATAAAGTCCCGAGGGAGATCTTGTGAAGGTGTTTGGAGGTTAGCGGCATTCCGATAGCGTACATTAGGGTGATTAAGGATATGTATGATGATGCTAAGATTCAGGTGAGGACTGTAGGTGGTGACTCGAAGCATTTCCCTGTGGAGATGGGGTTGCACCAGGGATCGCCTCTTAGCCCATTTTATTTGCCTTGGTGATGGATGTACTGTCGCGACACATCCAAGGGAAGGTGCCTTGGTGCATGCTATTTGCCGATGATATAGTTTTGATTGACGAGACGCGAAGCGGAGTTAACGCGAGGTTGGGGGTTTGGAGACAGACCTTGGAGTCTAAAGGTTTCAAACTGAGTAGAACCAAGACAAAATACTTGGAGTGCAAATTCAGTGACGGGAACCATGATGCAGACGTAGAGGTTAAGCTTGATGCCCAAGTTATCCCCAAGAGAGCGAATTTTAAGTATCTCAGATCTATTATCTAGGGTAACAGGGAGATTGATGAAGATGTCGCACATCGCATCGGAGCGGGATGGATGAAGTAGATGCTCGCCTCCGGTGTTTTATGTGATAATAATGTGTCTCCAAGACTTAAGGGTAAGTTTTATCGAGTGGTGGTTTGACCGGCTATGCTGTATGGGGCTGAGTGTTGGCCAGTCAAGAACTCCCACGTTCAGAAGATGAAAGTAGCAGAGATGAGAATGTTGAGATGGATGTGTGGGTGTACCAGGAGAGATAGGATTAAGAATGAAGTTATCCGGGACAGAGTGAGAGTAGCTTCCGTGGAGGACAAAATGCGGGAGTCGAGGCTGAGATGGTTCAGACATGTTAAAAGAAGAAGCATTAATGCTCCTGTCAGGAGGCGTGAGAGGTTGGCCATGGAGAGTTTTAGAAGTGGTTGAAGTAGGCCTAAGAAATACTGGGGAGAGGTGATTAGACAGAACATGGCGCTGCTTCAGCTCACTGAGGACATGACCCTTGATAAGAGGGTGTGGAGGTCGAGGATTAAGGTAGAAGGTTAGTGGCTAGTTTTTTGTTGTTCACCGATAGTCTTAGTAACATGGATGTCCCCTCATATTCTTAGATTTTTATTGTGTTATGTGGTTTTGTTTGCCTCAGGTATTGTATTCTCCGTTGCTATTATTTGGTACTACTTATCCTTTATCTCTCCCTTTTTCTTTTCTCTTCTTTCTTTCTTCCGTTATTGCTTTCCTTTTCTTCTTCTTGCCCTTCCTGAGCCGAGGGTCTATTGGAAACAACCTCTCTACCTATATTAGGTAGGGGTAAGGTCTGCGTACAGACTACCCTCCCCAGACCCTATCTGTTGGGATCATACTGAGTTTGTTGTTGTTGTTGTATATATTTTCAGTATTAGTTTTTTCATCTTTCGATTTACAAGTTCGAAATTTTACAAGTTCCAAAGTTATGAGTTCGAAGGTTTATGTGTTTGAAAGTTTACGGATTCGAAAGTTTAATGGTTCGGAAGTTTATGAAATTTGTGGGTTAGGAAGATTATTGATTCGAAAATTGATGGCTTCATGTTTATTGTATATAAATTATTTATGAATATTTTTGAGAAGTTATTTTCCTTAATTTGCATATCAAACACCGGAAAATGAATAAGATTACTACTTGTTTTCCAAAAAAATATTTTCTTGGAAAATATTTTCCACGAAAAATATTTTCCTTATACCAAACACACCCTTAATTAAAAGAAGTTAGGAACAAAAAAAAAGCTTTAGAGGGTGTTTGGATTGACTTTTAAAAAGTACTCCCTCCGGTCCGAAATAAGTGATTTTTTGGCTATTTCTTATGGTCTGAAATAAGTGATTTTTTCAAATTTCGAGAATGAATTAATTATTTTTTTTCTACATTTCCCTTGGAGTAAATAATGTTGGAGTATGTGTTAGGAGTGTTTATGTGGGATAGTAAAGGTTAATATGGTCAATTTCATTGCTAATTAATGTTAAAAGGTGATTTCTTAATCTGTGTGAAAACAACCAAAAAAATTACTTATTTTGGACCGGAAAAAGTAACTTATAAGCTAAAAGCCAAAAGTCATAAGTTGGTAATATCTAATTTTTAGTTTTTGACTTATTTTTATACTTTTTATGCCTAAAAATAAATATTTTTAAACTTTTTATTATTACTAACACCTCAAAAATTAAAAAAATGCTTAACAACTAATAAACACTTAAAATAAGTCAATCCAAACACTTCAAAGAATATCATATTGGGGCATATGTGTTAGACCTCGATTGGAAGATCACAACAGAGTCCACAAATCTCTTTGCCACACCTTTTCTCCACTTTCTCCAGAAGAAAACTATATAAGCAAATGAATCTTATTTATCATCCCCGACCCTCTCACGCACCCAATTCTTACGTGCAAACCACGTCCCAATCATCACTTAGACCTTGTTGGACCCACGTCATTCTGAACCACACTTCCCTCATTCGTGCTTCAGACTATCCCCCGTTGAATTCAGAAAAAAATTGCCCTAGTCATCTGCGAAACTCCTCTCTCTCCCTTTCCTTATCTATATCCAGCATCATGAACCGCCGTTTGCGATTCCGATCACCTCCTTCGATCTCATTCCGTTATTTTCCAATCGGCGGAGCTGCGGTTTTATTCTCTATAAAATCGTCATCCTTTATCCGATCCGCCACTCGCGGTTTTCTAATTCGTAAGGCGAGTTTAGTTCACTCGATAGCTCTAGATCTTTCCTCTTCGATTCGTATAAGCAATTTTTTTCGTATTTGTATTATGTATATTGAATTTGAGATTTTGTGTTTGTTTTTATTAGGGTTAATATGGAGCCTATGGACATCGTTGGTAAAAATAAGGAGGATGCTTCGCTTCCAAAAGGTTACTTTCTTCTCTTCTCCCTATATTCCATGTTCTATTTTGTTTTTGCATGTTTGCGCGTCGATTAAGCTACTAAATATACCTGCCACTTCCCACCAGCACTGGTATTGCGTAACTGTGTCCACCAAAGCTTGGACAAATGGAAAGAAATCACCTAGTGTTTCCTTATTATCGCTATAATTTGAACTTGAGACCTCATGGTTTTCCACCGACTTCATTGACCACTAGGTCGCACCCTTGAGTGCAAAGTTTCTGTTTCACTTTTGTATACCTAGCTTGAAGAAAGGACAATTATTGAGTATTGGAATGGAACGGCTCCGAATGGAGGGGAATGTATATTTAGGACTCGTATAGCTGTGCACAGACTAGCTTGGAATTTGGCACAGTTTGTAATTGAAGAGCTTTTGAGTGGATGAATATGATGTAATCGCGCTAGGGTTGATGATTAAGTGCTTGTTTGGAAGGTATTAGGTGATGCCAATTTAGTTGCATGCCTTTGCGACTTTTATGATTCAGGGAGGGGAGGTTTTCTTCTGAAATCTAAGAGATGCATTCGATACAATTTGTGGAGCACGCATTGACTTGCAATGACTGAAGTAGTTGACATGTATAGGCCTCTCCGTGAACTACGGTGGCAAGTAAATGCTATAAATTTGGAACAGCACATGCATGTTGATGTCACTGCTTTGCCTCAGATTTGTTTGTACAAACTTTATTGAGTTCCCTTTTGACTAAAAGTTAGAAGTGTTAGATGAGCAGAATTCTATAATAGCTGGAACTTTCTGTATTTCCCTTAGGATAATATTAGCACTATTGAGATATTAGAATACTGGGTGATCAGTCCTTCTCCATATGTGGACAGGTGTTGTAGCTGGAATAGAGGGTTTGCCTTGTTTTCTCAAAGGTTGTTGGAGAAAGTCTTCTCAGATGAATGGTTGCTAAACATTGTATAAAGTGTCTCCAGTGGTTTGGGTTTTTGTGTCCTAGTTGAATATAGAGTTGAGAAATTGGGTGGAGCAGTGAACAGTTTCTAAAGTATTAGATCAGTTTGATAACTTATTGGTTCTTGTATGTTTCAATTTCTCTAGGTTTTCTTATTATATGATGTGAAAAATTACTGTAGTTCTGTCACATATTCTCTCTCTCTCTCTCTCTCTCTCTTTGTGGTACAGTATGCTAATTGTGTTAGGCTGATGAGATTGATGATCTCAATTGAGAACAATGGTATTATAGGAATTATTGTTGCCTCTGGGTTCGCCTTATACTCTGAAACTCATTTAGTTTTTGGCAGAAGTTCGTTATTTAAGGAGGTCTCAATGTGTTTGGTTGTTGCTTTACTTCTATAATTGATATATTGTTTGGCTATCTGATACTGCTGTTATTTCTTTTCAGCAACTATGACAAAAATTATTAAGGAGATGTTGCCCCCAGATGTCCGTGTTGCTCGAGATACTCAGGATCTTTTGATTGAATGTTGTGTAGGTGAGTTGATTTAGTTTCTGAGGTCAGTTTTTAAGTTTGGTGATATGTCATTGCTATTGTTAGTGGTGTTTGCGACTTTGCGTATAATAGCAGCTGATTTTCTGTATAAATTTTAAGGGAATATGTAACATGACTAGAATTAATATTTCTAGTGTAGGTTTTATGGATCTAAAGGGAAAGTCTAAAAGCTGTCGAGTCAAATAATGTAAGATGAGTTGTAATAAGAACTAAGAAGATTATGGTACCAGTTCCTGTTAGTGACTAATGAGCATAAAACATGTTTAAGACATTATGTAGGTTAATATATTAAAATAAGCTGATAAATTAACACATTTGAAGCTTATTCTAAGAGAATTCGTGATAACATGTCTCTACTGCTTGAATAGGATTGAGGTCCCTTCTCCTTCCTTTTCGTCCCTCTGTAGATAGTTGAATGTTATCTAATAGTCAAAAGAAAAGAAAACAGATAATTGAGTGTTATCTATTCACATACCACAATTAGATAACAAAATAATTGATTCAATTAGTACATGAAGCATCATTGTACTGGGATTCTCTTTTTGATTTGCTTTAATTTTTGGTACTGTCGGATCTTCTGCAGAGTTCATTAATCTTATCTCATCAGAATCAAATGAAGTTTGTAATAGAGAAGAGAGACGAACAATTGCACCAGAACACGTACTCAAGGCTTTGGAGGTACTAGACTTGATCTTGCAGTTCATCTTTTATGTTCATCTTCTTTATGTTGATTTTGCTTTTCAATTTTCTGCAGCATATCACTTTGAAACTGTGCTATATATGAGTTTACTTTGAGGAGATATAAGCCATTTGAAAATTAGTTTAACTTTGAGGTGAGAGTAGAGTGGGAAGGACACCAACTGTAAATTTTGTTCTCGCCTTCAAGTTTTCGTCTGAGGTTATATTGGGCCTGATATATGATCTGATGCAAATGGTCTTTCATGATTTAGACTGATGTCCACATTTATGGTGAAATCTCTTTTTATTGTTATAGGTCTCAAGGAACAAATATTCACCACCTTATCCAAACAGGAATAAATAATTCATTATGAAGATCAACTGAACCAGTTTTATGTTGTTCAATATTCTTACAGTTATTTTCGTTACCAAACAAGAGTGTTTGATCAATTTGTATCTTTATAGGTTACCTCTTAATCATAAGCATATGAAAGCTTTTATGGCATCTTTACAATGAGAGTGATAATTAATGACCTGATTTACTAATCATAACATGCTGATAATTATTGGCAATTGACATACGCGTTCACAACTTATATTAATTAATGATTTCTCAGGTTCTTGGCTTTGGGGAATATATTGAAGAAGTTTATGCTGCATACGAACAACACAGGCTAGAGACCATGGTAACTGCTCATTTCTATATCTTCTTGCATTAGTTTGACCGTTATGTAGGATGCTTCAATGACTTCCTGTTGAATAGCTAGATTTATCTATGGACCAAAAAAAAGTAGACTTATCCATCTATTGAGTCACTGACTCGTTTCATTTCCATGGAGCCGTCATCTTAGTGTTATCTTTTTCATCTTTTTCCTCCCCAAATCAGTCTCATTCTCACCCTCACTCCATGAACCCATGCATGTAGCTTTTCCAAGTAAAGTAGCTTTTCGAAAAGTGAAGAGTCTGATAATTGCGTTGCCTTCTGGTTTATTTTCAACCACAGGACACGGTTAGATCAGGGAGGTGCAGCAATGGCGCTGCGATGACCGAAGAAGAAGCACTAGCTGAGCAACAGAGGATGTTTGCTGAGGCACGTGCAAGGATGAATGGCAGTGCTACAGTTCCCGCAAAACAACCTGATTCAGAAGATGCACTAGCTGAGCAGCAGAGGATGTTTACTGAGGCACATGCAGGGATGAATGGCGGTGTTACAGTTCCCTCGAAACAGCCTGATTCAGAAGCGGACCAAAACTTGACTAGCTAATTTTAGGACTTCTTTTCTTTGTTCTGTAGGCAAGCACCTTTGACTCATTTCTATAAGTGGTTTCTCTTTTCTTTATGTACAAAAAGCTCCTGTCCCATGTGCTAGTTATGTGAACTCTCCTTCAATTTGTACTTGTCTCCATATATCGTGTGTAATTAATGAGCAGAATGATCTACATTCTTCAAGTGCTTTCGGTGTTTGTCACTATGCAGAGTCTGCTGTCACTATAAAGCCCCTTCAACTCAGCCACTGCCCCAAGGAGCAAATGTAGTCAATTTCTTTGGGGGTGTGTATCTTCCAATTCCACCCAAATAAAGCTAAATTGTCAAGTTGTGGGAAAGAATGGTGAATGTGATGGTTATTTAATTGGCCATTGTTGAATTACTGATCCCATTCAGTATTGATTTAGCCCCAAAATCAGTTTTTGACGGCTGTTATTGTGCAGTGAATTTTACACCTCAGTGAAAGAGGATAAGGAAACAGTGAATCCTAAAAGCCAACTTCAGCTTTATATCAGTGTTACAGGTTCTTGATTAGTAGCATTATGTTTGCTCGAGCTGAACCCAACATCATCTCTAGTTGTCCTTTGGGTGTGGATGCAGGTTTATCACAAGCGCAAACATGAGACAGAACATTGTGTCGGGAGGATTTCTACTGTAAACAGTGACTGATCCTTGGTTCTCTTCCTCTGATTTCAATGACCACTTGCTCATTTTCCAAAAAGCCTATACAGTGATGGTCATGTCAATTATGACGTAAATACTTGTATCTAAGACAAAACACTAAATCCTAAACTAGTAAAATTGGTAAGTAACCTACTATTAGGAGTCGTTTGGTCCGAAGACAAGTTATGTTGGGGTTAATTATGCTGGGATTAGTTATGTTAGGATTATTTATCCTGGTATTACAGTATTTCTTATTGACTGTTCAGTATGTTGTATTAATCTTGGGATTGTCAATTTTACTGTTTTATCTTGAGATAACTATTCTACCCTCTGGCATGTATAAGTTATTCCAATACTATTTTTAATCCTAGGATAACTTATCCCAGGATTAGTAACCAAACAAGGAATAGGGAAGATTTCAGGATTATTTTGCTTATTCATTATACCAAATGACCCCTTACAGTTTAAACTACATTGATATAAAAAAATCTTAACATTGTCAATGCATAGAATGTAGATCATTCTCTGAAGAGAAAAATAAACTGTTCAAGTCAAAAAAGAGCCAGTCAAGTTACTCCTTTTGCACTATACCCCAAAAGAAAGTGAAATAACATATCCTGTGTCTCCCTGAGATTCCTTTCTTTATGTACAAATTTTCTCTTTCTCTGTTGTATCCCCCCCCCCCCCACACACCCCCCCCACCTTATAGCCCTGTATTTCATTCCTAATTCCCATCAAGGTTGGTGGGGGTTAGGTATTCCCTTTATCAGATTCCTATATCTAACAAAGTAGTAGAAGCAAAACATTAAGGAAAGAAAGAAAAGAAAGAAAGTAGAAATCCCTTCAAAACAACAAAACAGAATCTTTAAACTTATCAGCTCTCACTCTCCTACACAAGAACATTTCAAAGGTGCAGCCTAGTTTTTTTTTTTTTCCATTTTTAGATGAAGTCAAATATGGCTAATAGTTTTCAAGACCTGTCTGCCAAGAGGCAGTTTCACTGGACAACCAAAATCAGTAATGAAGAAGCAGAAGTAGAAGAATATCCATCCCTAAATCCCTCTTCAAACAAAAATATAACTTCAAAAGTAACCCCTGAAGTCTCAAGGACCAACTCCAAGTCTTCTTCTTTAAACACTATCCATGAAAACAAGAAAGATGAACATCATTTAAATCAAGAATCAGCTTCATCAACATCTGTTACAACAAGAAGGAAACTGCAAACTGTAGCAGTGGCCAGGCTAAAGTCTGTCCTAATAGCAATTGGTAGAAACAGGATACACTTCCAACAAGGACTTGGAACAAGAGTTGTAGGCACCCTTTTCGGCCACAAGCGAGGACATGTACATTTTGCATTTCAGAAAGATCCTAATTCACAACCAGCTTTCTTGATTGAGCTTGCCACTCCTATAACTGTATTAGTCCAAGAAATGGCATCAGGCTTGGTTAGAATAGCATTGGAATGTGACAAGGAAGAAGAAAAAAAGGTGGCAAGACTGATAGATGAGCCTAAATGGAAAACTTACTGTAATGGAAAGAAGTGTGGTTATGCGACAAGACGGGAATGTGGACCGAAAGAAATGCAGCTTCTTAAAGCTGTGGAGCCAATTTCAACTGGTGCTGGTGTTTTGCCAGGGAATGAAAATGGGGGTGCTGATTCTGGTGAGATTATGTATATGAGGTCTAAGTTTGAGAGAGTTGTTGGCTCTAGAGATTCAGAGGCATTTTATATGATGAATCCTGATAGAAATGGAGCTCATGAACTTAGTTTCTACTTGCTTAGAGTCTAAGTAGCCAATGGAAGATCCCAATTTCCAATGACTTAGTTTTGCTTTACTCTTTTCTTTAAGAGAGTTAAACTGAACTATAATCCTTTCTTGATCTAACTTCCAAGTTTTTAGTAATTTCCCCTCCTTTTTTTCTTCTTCTTGTTTTGAAGAAAATGTGGTTAGAGAATGGTATATGGTTAATGGTATACTGTATTTTTCTTTTTTGGGTGGTATGGAACATTGTATTATTGCTATTACCAAAATATACTTCCCATTTCAATTGAAGAGTTTAGTTTTTATACACTAACAATATAAAGGTTAAGTGATAATCGTCCATAAAGTCGACTAGTAACATGGAAAATAAGGCAAGTTACACGAAAAAGTTAAAATATACACTAATTGTGTAAATATTCATAAATAAGGTATATCCTCAATTGAATGGTATGCTACATGATCAAATAAGAAAAATGCAGGATAAATAACCCTCCTTCCCTCACTTATCAGTTTGTATGAATGCTTTGCTAGTGTTCTTGTTCATTGTTTTTGTTCTGTATTCCTCTGTTAGATATCATATCCTCTGGTTTCTTTAATTTGTTTTTCATCAAAAGTTGATATTATGCCTACTGCTTTCTTTTCTCACATTGTTGTTTGGCAGGGGCCAAGTTCAAATTCTTGAATCTTGTCAATGTTACTAACAATCGATAACTTGACGTACCCCTTCAAATTCTTGAATCTTGTCAACATTACTAACAATCGATAGTTGATGTACTTACTTCGTCTAAATTTACTTGCCTACTATTAACTTGACGTACCCCTTCAAATTCTTGAATCTTGTCAACATTACTATTAATCGATAGTTGATGTACTCCCTCCTTATAAATTTACTTGCCTACTATTAACTTGACATGCCCCTTCAAATTCTTGAATCTTGTCAACATTACTAACAATTAATAGTTGATATTGTGTACTTCCTCTGTCTAAGTTTACTTGTCTACTATTAACTTGACATTCTCCTTTAAGAATAATAAATAACATGATAATTTTACTACTATCACCCATAATTATTATGATTGGAAAACTAACTTTGACTATTTTGGGAAATAATAAGAGTAAAATAGGTATAAGATAGTAAATTATTCATTACTTTTTCAAATTGACCAAATAAAAATAAATATATATTTATTTTAATATAGTGGACAAGCAAATTTAGACGGAGGGAGTAACATCTATTTAGCATATTGCTCATGTCTGTTTACTATGGTCTTTAGAAAAATTATTTGATGACTTTAGTTGCTTCTGAATAGGTGAGAATAACATCTAAATCTTACTTAAGATCTTATGTCTATGTGGAAAATGTGTAATAGGGTTCCTATGTTTGTCCTCTTGTGGGAAATTGAACCATGGTCATCATTGAAATTGTTTGATGCTTTTCTTTTCAATTTCCTTCTTTTCTTGACTGCTTTTTAACAAAGTTTAAAGCTTTAGTTTCTTTTCCCAGCAACTTGCTTAATACCCCCTCCGTTTTAATTTATATGAACACATTTGATTGGGCATGAAATTTAAAAAATAATAATAATAATTTGAATTTATAATATAAAATAAAATATATATATTTTGTATGACTATAAATTATTACATAAAGATAAATTATTTTTAAATAAAAAAATAAGTCATTTTGGCACAATTTAAAAAAAAAAAGAAAAAATTCACATAAATTGAATGTGAAATTTTTGCATCTGATACAAAGGGAATAATTGTTAGTACGTATTCCAATCATTGATAATGGTGCCTATATTTGGTGTGGATTAAATCAAAGTAACATGAGAATCCCAATAAATTGAACTGTGTTATTTTTTAATAATAGAAGTCCTCAAAAGTAAAATCAAATTTCCTTGCCCGCAGACTGACAGGTGATGCGGCTGCAAAATTTAGCTTTATCTTTTCACTAATGTAAATCTTTTAAGTTCGAGATACAGGATCTTGAAATAATACACTAAAACGCAGCTCGTTACACTAAATTCTCGCTATATATGGAATCTGAAAAAAAGTCATATCATAAGGTGTATTTTATACTCAACCTTATCTCACATTTTTGTAAGAATATATTTTCACGGCTCGAACTTGTAACCTTCTTGTCACATGATAATAACTTTACCAATTGCACCAGGACTTCTTTATCTTGAAAGAATATATTGTATAAAAATAAAATATTTGGTAAATTAGATAAATGCTTTTAAGAGGTTGTTAAAGAGTTTATTAGAGAAGGTTAAACGCCAAAAGGGAAAAACAAGGAGGGAGTAAATTGATTTTTTGACTTTTTACAAATTTGGTTTTAGTTTTATGAACTATCTCTTTTTTATACATGGGAGATTTAGAGCCCGTTTGGACATAATTTTTTTTTCCTTTTTTCTAAAAAAATTTCATTTTTATCGAAATCAGTGTTTCTTCATAAAATTTTTAATTTTCACTTGAAGATTTATTTTGAAAATTTAAAAAACTCCAAAAAGCTATTTTTCAAAATTTTCACCCAAATCACTCACAAAATTTCAAAAATAACCCAAACTGAAATTTATGTCTAACACAACTTTAAATTTTTTCACCATTTTCAGGAATTTTACAATTCTTATGTCCAAACTACTTATTTTACACGTAAGAAATTTGTCTTTTGCACACAAAAAATTTAAAAAGATCATTTTCTTAAATTTAAAATTGTAAAAAAACATAATGTACGATCAACACTGAAAAGGAAGGGGGTTGGTGATACATGATATAGTTACAACTTAATCATGAGAAAAAATAGGGTTGTTTGGCAATCATATAGAGGCTTTCTTTTATTTAAAAAACAATAAGCTATCATTAGTCCCCTAGTTTCTTGGCTTTATTATTCATTGCTTCGTTTGTGCACAAAGATAAGGTGAAACGAAGAGATCAGGTTAAGATTACAATTCACAATAATCGAAGACTTTGTTGTTATCATTATTCAAATATTCAAATCTTTTTCAGGTTGCTGCTTTACTTGACAAATAAATGCTTAACATCATAAACTACTGAAAATTCCTCTTCTTTTTTTTGCCGTGTGTGCCATCTTCCTTTTTGCAGGCATCAGATATCTACACTAATTCAGATATACTATTTATGCCAATATTACTATTATGAACACCATAGATTATCTACTCTACTACCCTAATCCTCAACCTCCATACCTTCCTGTCAAGGGTCATGTCCTCGATTAGCTGAAGATGTGCCATGTCTATTCGAAATAACCTCTCGATCCTCACAAGGTGGGGGTAAGGTTTCTGCGTACACACTACTCCCCAAACCCCACAGTATGGGATAATACCGGGTATGTTATTGTTGTTGTATCCCACCCCATTTGAAACTGAAAACAAAGAGAAAAAGAGGACAAAGAAAACACATAAAAGAAAATCCAAGGAGGATCCCAACAGCTGGCAGGTGAATATGTAAGAATATATATAAAATGTAACAAATTTATCTTAAATTTGAGAGGAAGAACCACCATCACCAACGCTAAGTGGGGCTTAAAGAGGTTTTAAATTTTGTTATAATTGTTTCAGTCCACTGATGCTTCAATTATTTGCTAAAGAATTGTATATATCGAGTTTGAGTAGAAAACATAAATGTACCTGCAACCACTGCCTCCTACATGAAGACAATTTTTCTGGAATAGGTAAACATCGATCTACATTTGGTGTTTACACTAAATCAATGAGTGCAAATATTCTTCTTTCGCACACACATTTGTCACTTAACCATGACTAATTGATATGTATTCTCACTTTATTTTTTTACTGCTCGGGTTAAAGTGCTTAATTTAGTGTAAACATCCCGTACAAGTAATGGATCAAAAGAAAAATTGGAAGGTCATTCTGCTAAATCCTCATTCATAAGTTGGAGCAGCTCATTGCAGGCCAAGAAAAGGAGCAATTGGAAGGTCAAATGACTGATCAGCAAAAAGGAATTGGAGCTACAAGGGAACTGAAGAAAGAGCTTACTTGTGGAGAAAATTACTAAAGAGAGTCTACCAAAGTGATTTTTGCTATACATCAGTTGATCTCTTGTAAGACACCTTCCAAATAGCTAAGGCAAAATCACACTCCTCCAGATGTTGTAAAAGAACAAATTAATTGACTGCATTTCTGGAAACTATTGCTTTTCCACAAAACTCCTGCAGATCAGTGGAAGAAACAATGGGCTGTGTAACAGCTCAAAGCTAATATGGAACAACTTAGCCAGCAGACAGATGAAAAAATTTATCACAACACAACTTAATAGGTTCAGTACTATTAGATCTCTGATCTGAGTTTACATAGAGCATCAGAAGACTGGTTTGAAATTGACCTCTCCTAGGATTAATGTGAGGAGAAAAGAAACCAAAAACAACTCAAGTACAATTCTTCTACATAAAGATTCAATTACTTTCATTACAAGTGCACTCTCAGTAATAACCAACCCCTTTGATTTCTGCTTGTGACGGCTGCTGGGCTTCACTCCCATTCCCAAGGAAAACCAGACGACCTGCAAAGGGCCAGGGAATTAGGGTTCATAAAGGTTCTTCGTGGCAAATGAAACAAGTTCTATAGAACTTAGCAAGTTTCCTGGACCTATTGGCCAATATGGTTTTATGCATGATCACTACAGGCATTGATAATCTGACACTATTACAAGTGGAAATGAGCCAGAATAACATACTACCTATGCTTTAGAACAAAAAACTGTTTTCCAGTAAAAACTATAGTACAAAATGCTTTAAGAATAGAGATGGCGCCACCATTAGCGGTACCATGACATTTCAGAAACAATTCCTTGTTTGTCAAGGGACATAACTTACTTTTCACTAACATATTAGCGAATTCTAGGTTATTTCAGAAGCCGGTACAAGATGCATCCATGGTTTGCTTTAAAGCCCTTCAATATTGGCTTGTAATTCAAGTATAGCTACTGTCACCCGAAGCTCATAAACTTAAGTTCTACAGGATATCTTCAAAATTTAAACTAAAAAGGGTGGCTATGATAGAAGATGGAGAAAAGGGACAACTAATAGTGCAATTTACAGACTGAAATGTTACTGCAGAAACTGACCCAGCCTTCAAAAGAAGCAGTTGCTGAGAGGGCCACAGAAGCACGGTAACCTAAAACTAGAATCCAGCATATATGTATAATCCACCTAGTATGTCCAAAGAGAATCTACAATTTCTAGTCAAGGGGAAACATGTAAATAGCCATTAGAAATCTTACACATTTCGGATGGCAAAATGATTGCATACTGAAAAAACAAAATAAAAGCTATCCATAGGACTGAAATAGTAGCAGACTTTAAAACTATATGCAGGAAAATACAAGAGAAACTAACTTTAGCGAAGTACTAAAAGATATGCATAGGGCTGAAATTACCATTTCTTCGTACAGCAACCTCTCGTATGCGCCGGACAAGACCAGTGATAGGATCAGTGAAGATTTTTGATTCAAGGTTACCCTCCACATACAAGATTGAACTACAATGTGCAGTGCGTCAAACTACTATCAGAAGATTAGCACATCATTTGACAAGAGCTGGAAGCAGAAGTATGAAACTACAGATTCAACAGAAAGTAAGCATTCAGTCAAAGATGCACAACAAACTTTCACCAGATGGCAAAATTCAGTCTATTTCTTTTCCTGGGAGGCAGTTGGACCTCAAAATCAGCTGAAAATCTAGCAATTCGTTTTATATTTCTTTAATTATTGTGTAATTTTATGACACTGACCCCGTCGTCAGGGATGTAGAATTTCATGTATGACATTTTTTTGGGACTCTTATGATTTAGGGTAAAAATGAAAAGCAGTGAGTAAGTCAATTTGGTTTTTCTGTTGATCTCTCATTCAAGGCTTAACCATAGAGTAAGTCAATTTGGTTTTTCTGTATTGACTTCACAACAAATAGAATTAGAAGTGAGCTCTAGATTAACTCAACCGCTATCAGGTTCAATTTTAAGCAAAAAAAGAACAAACAGAAAAATCTTAGAGAACACAGGAAATTACAAGAATATATGCAATCGCATGACCCCATATTTAACTTAAAAAGTAAAGAGATGAAAGAAAAATTGAAGCATACCCTGGAACAATACTCTTCATGGCCATTTCTCCCAACCTCTCAGGATAGATTGAGACCCTGTGCCACTGAACTGCACACCGATTGGCATATTCCCTTGGCTCTTCATTATCAAACGGCCTCCTGTTGTTCCGAATCCCACCTGTTCCAAGGGATAGTAGAGTGACGGTCCTCCCACTCTTCAACTTCTTTTGTATTGGTGTCTGGCCAACTTGACCAACCAAGATTGCCTGTTCAGATCCAACAAAAAACATCAAACCAACTTAACTAATATGACTATGATTTTTGCCTCTTATCTTTTTGCATTTGGTAGGATAGGAAGTAGGTATTGCAGCTGTACCAATTTCTCTGTTAAAACTGGCAAACCATAATCTTTCTAACGGCTAATTCAAACACATTCAATCAATCAACCACGTCCTAATCCCAATTACAGTTAGGGGTTGGTTAGATGAATCATCTATATCCATTTCTCTCTACTCGGATCTGTTTCATTCCAATACTAAATAATTCCGATCATAACCCCAAAGCAAAAAACAAACAGACAAATCCCCACTTAATCATCAAAGAATTATTACAAGCATATAAACACCATAATATGTATGAATAAACTCTATTGGTGCATTTACATATCATAACATATATAGACACATAAACTACATTTGAACAGTCAGGATCATGTCTGTATGAAGCATAGTACGCAAAATAATGATTTAATCTATTAAATGCCTACAAATATGCCTCAATCACAAATTTGGGGTCCGCTATACGAATCCTCACACGACTATGATTCTCCATTTATATTCATATCAGACCAACACTATAAAAAATAAAACATAAAAATTAAAAAATAAAAATAAAGTGTACTAGAATTTTACTATATTTTCTACTAGCATTTTCAATAAGGAAATTCACTATATTTTCTACAAGCATAAAGATCTCTGAAAGGGTAATAGACTCCTAGAAAGCATAGGACCCTAAAGTAAACATACTAACATGACTATATTCCTAAATAATTGGTATCAACTTCTTGAGTGTCCACTTAAATATATGGCTTTTGTTTGTGGAAGGGTTCGAACCTACCATGTGCACTTAAACCACACATCAGGTGATGCGCTCTTACCGAACCCCTGCGTGCATCACCTATATAGATCTTTTTATTTCTTGCCTACCTTTCACCAAGTCTGCATAGATCCCAAGAGATTGTAGTTTTGCTAAGACAACTTTCTTCCATGTGATTTTACGTCCGCTCGTCCCCCTTTAACACATCCACTCACCATGGTTTTGCACCTACAAACCGATGCATTTGGAAGTCCACTCAGGACATAACCAAACCATCTTAACCAACATTGACATTTAGAGCCACTAAGATTGGTAAATACCACCCCCAAACTCCCCTCCCCCCAGTGTCCAATAGTCTTTTCCCACTTCCCTTGGTGTCTCGAACCCCCAATCTCATGATTGGAGGGTCCTTTTGACTAAGCTATACGTCCTTGTCTATGGAGACACACGAGCTCATACATGTACAAATAGAATCCTGCCTGTAAAAGCAATCCCTTAATACATTAATTGCAACTAACAGATGCATAAAGAGTGTAAATTTATCTCCATTTATCACAATCCGCCGTGTAATTACAAAGTGAATGTTCCACAATATACGTGCATATAAACCCCAATACTTGTATGCACAAACCTTCTTACCGGTACATTTGCACATCATAACATACAAATTTATACATACATAAACAGTTAGGTTAGAGTCCAAAATGATTGATAACACGCAAACCAACGCCCTTCATCTATGAATTCCAATTCTATTTATCAAAATTCACCTTGTAAATACCAACTTCTAGACCATTCTCTAGGGGACGTTCAACGAATTTTCGTTCTTGATTAATATCAGAAGCTGAAGGTGATGAAAACCCAGTTGATTCGGGTTCGGCGTCCGATGCGGACTCCAACCCAATGCGGTCAGAGTCCGGAGAGGAGAAATCGTCTGTGGCTGAAGAGAGTTTTGTGCAAAAAGAAGACAGTTGCGAAGCTTTAATGGGCCTAGGGCTCATCAGCATCGTGCGTAAAAGCTGTCTCGATAGTGAAGACGCCATTGATCTAAATTTTTTGCAGAAATGTGAATTTTCTCTGTCGTTAAACCCTTGTTCTGCTGGCTTAAACCCTTGGGGCCGTTTGGTGGGAACTAATAGGAAAAAAAAACAAGGTCCAGTTCCAGTATATAACTTGGTATTTAGTTGGCTTTTCTATATTCACTGTCACTAATACTAGTAGTATAACTTATGTCTCAATTTTTATTTTATACTTGATATAGTATTAATTACCTAATACCCATACTATTACCATTAAACTGTATAACAAGTCTTGTAAATAATTCAATAACTAAACTATAAATCAAAGTATCAAACCATCCTCATCGTATGGCTTGGATTTTTGGCAAGTAGGATCCAGAAATTTTTCAAGTAATGATATGTCTAACATAACTAACTACGGTCTCGGACAAAAATTTAATAACCCTTTATCCCTTACTAATATTGGGATAAGTTAACATAGGATTAAAATAGTACCAGGATAACTTATGTACCTATCAAAGGGTGGAATAGTAATTTCAGGATAAAGCTGTACAATTGACAATCTCAGTATTAATGCAATATACCAAACTATCAATAAGAAATAATATCAGGATAACTAATTTCAATATAACTTATCTTCAAACCAAACAACTCATAAGTGAAGTAGTTACGTATCTCGTTTTAATTTGAGACATACTTTCTTTGATACACACGTTTATTAAAAATAACTACATACCCAGTATTATGTCACATTGTGGGGTCTGGGAAGGTAGTTGTAACGACCCGGTCGGTCGTTTTGAGTTTTATAGCCCCGTTCCTCCATTTACTGCTTATTCTTTGCTCAATTGTCGTTATGCGACTTGCCGGGGCAATTGGTTTGGTTTCGAGGATGTTTCGGAATGAGTTGAGACACTTAGTCTCAAGGTTTGAAGCTTAAGTTGAAAATGTTGACCGGATGTTGACTTATGTGTAAATGGTTCCGGAATAGAGTTTTGATGGTTCCGATAGCTCCATTGGGTGATTTTGGACATATGAGTGTGTCCGGATAGTGATTTGGAGGTCCGTAGTTAGTTTTGGCTTGAAACGGTGAAAGTTAAAAAATTAGAAGTTTGGAAAGTTGCGTAGTTGGAAAAAAAAGAAAGAAAGTTGAGTAGTTTGACCGAGAGTTGACTTTGTGGTTACTGGGCTCGGATTTTGGTTCCAAAAGTGGAAAAGGTCCGACCCAATATTGTGCTGATTGAATTTCAAAGATCTCGCTCGTTGTCAAAGCGCATTGTGTCATTTTTGATTTGTGTGCAAAATGTGAGGTTAATTGGACTTGATTTGATAAGTTTCGGTATCGATTGTAGAAGTAGGAGTTTATTAGATTTTGTCACGACCCAAATTTCCCCTTCGTTGGGTATCGCGATGGCACCTAGTCTTAAGGACTAGGTAACCTAACATTTATGGAATAGCAACAATAATAAATAAAATATAATATTTTCTGAAAAAGAATTCTTTATACAATGAACATATTCCCAAAACCTGATAGTACAAGTCATAAGTTTTACATAAGTTTACGCTACAACTCCTAAATACCACTGTTCAGAAATAAGTACAATAGTGTATGAACAAAATATGACGGTGACTCCGAAATCCGCGAATGCTGTAGCGGTTTTACCTTGAGTCTCCACAATAGCAACCGCGTTGCTAACTATCGATCGACCGACTACGCAAAACCTGGAATCTGCACAAAATATGCAAAAATGTAGTATGATCACACCACAGCGATGCCCAGTAAGTATCAAGACTAACCTCGGTGAGGTAATGACGAGGACTAGTCAAGACACCCACTGGTCTAATAAACTAAATAGGCATAAGTACAGAAAATAACGGAAGCATAACCTCTATCCATTATCTACACATTATGGCTAACAACAAAACAACTACAATAAGGAAGGAAAAAGAGTAAACATCAGCGGATCACCAAAATAATACACCGAAGGATGGACGGGAACACAACCCAAATCCGAAAATCACAATACAGTAAGGGCAAGTAGTAACTCAGCACCGCAATAGTTTCCACATCAGGTCTTAGCCAAAAATCCCAATAAATCAGTCAAAATCTTCAAGTGTAAACTTTCACCCGCAAATTTTTATATTGGAACTTTGAAGTATAATCCCTTCAATAGAAAGTTATTTTGAAATATACTTTTCCAAAGAAATTGTCCTTCAAACATAGTTTTCTTCAAGATAAACGCTTTTCAAATATACTTTCCCAAAGAAATGTCCTTCAAACATAGTTTTATTCAAGATAAATATTTTTCAATTGGACTTTCCGAATAAATGTCTTTCAAACATAGTTTCTTCAATAAAATCTATCGGGATCCGGTCTCGTAGTTCCGAATTTATCATACAATACATGGGATCTCTCGGAATACGTCTGTAGTCCCAAAATAAATATGCAATGCTGAGAGATCTTCTGGAATACGTCCGTAGTCCCAAAATAAATATGCAGTACAAAAGGATCTCTCGGAATACGTCTGTAGTTTCAATTTAAATATGAAGTACAGGGGGATCTCCCGGAATATGTTTGTAGTCCCAATTTAAATATACAGTACAGAGGGATCTTCTAGAATACGTCTGTAGACCCAATTTAAATATGCAGCGCAACCAACAAAGACAACAATTATAGCACGACAGAAAACTTGTACATCACCACATCAAATACAAAGCAACGATGACATTAATACAAGGCACGACGAGTAAATCAATACAAGGACTTTAGATCACAAGGAAATAGCAGAACTCGTTCACAATGAATAATCACGGTAAGGAATGCTAAGTGTAAAGAGAACAACTTAACCAGGGAAAAACAAGACGTAACAACGAATCCACAATATTCAAGTCAACAATAAGAAGACAACATAAGTCAAATAAATTCCAAATAAGCAAGTCGGCTACGATATAGGTTATTTAAACTCCTTTGAAGGTTGAGCAATTACAAAAGATATTCGACAATTCAAATAAGGGTAAGCAGCAAAAGGTAATCATAACTCCAATTAGTGCTAAACAAATATAGAGTGAGATAGTATTAATTTCAATTAAATAGGCAGTTTATGAAAAATATAGCATGACGGTCGAAGAGGTAAAATCTTCAGTTAAGTCAATTAGGGTCAAATAAGCAATAAAGTGAATCTAAAAGCAAGTAATTCTAATTTAAGCAGATATAGATAAAACTAGCAATCATGAACTCAGTCATAACAAGTACAACTTCATATACAGGGAATATAAGGACCTAAGAACCCTAAAAGTCCAACCTTCTACAAATAAATCCGAGCACGCACTCGTCACCTTACGTACACGGACTACAATCAACATAGAAGACTCAAATCCTAAGAGGTAATTCCCCCACACAAGATTAGAAAAGATATTTACCTCAAAGACGACAACCCAGTACTCTAAAATGGACTTCTCGGGTGAAAAGGCCTCATCAAATCGAACTAGAACAACTTCAAAACACACATAAAACTTATAAGGAACTATTCCGAATAATAATATTTGATCTTTACAAAAATCCAAAACTCGACCCAAAAGTCGACCCCCAAGCCCGTACCTCGGAACCCGATAAATTTTATAAAATCCGAACACCCATTTCAAAATGAGTTCAACCATACAAAAATTATCAAATTCCGATACCATTTCGTCCCTCAAATCATGAAAATTTTATTTTGGAAATTTCTTCAAAAACCAACATTTTCCCTACTAAAAACATAATTTAAATGATAAAAACAAAGATTAAATCATGGAATATATTAAACTCTAGGTGAAGAACACTTAACCAATTGAATTGCTTGAAAAACCCACAAAGAATCGCTCAAAACCGAGCTCTACAAGTCAAAATATGGTAGAAATAGTCTAACCCTCGATTTGAAGATTTATATTTTGCCCAGGCGTTTAATGAATTGCGATCGCGGAACATCACTTGCGATCGCGAAGAAGAAAAAGGAAGGCTGCCCAGGTTGCACTTCGCGAACGCAAAGACACACTCGCGAACGCGAAAGAGAAAAGGCGGAAGCCTACGCGAATGCGGGGCAGATGATGCGAACGCGAAGAAGAAGAAAGCAGACCTTTCGCGATCGCGGGAGGAGTTACGCCAACGCGATGAAGGAAAATGAAGCTGATCAACCGAACACTATGCGATCGCGGCTTGGGCTACACGATCGCGAAAGAGAACGACAGACACCAGAAACCAGCAATCCAAAAATAGAAGAAATTGGCCCGTAGCCCATCCGTAACACATCCGAGGCCCCCGGGACCCCGTCTAAACACACAAACAAGTTCCATACCCTAACAAAGACTCACTCGAGTCCTCAATCCACATCAAAGAACGCCGAGAATGCAAATCGCGCCATGAATCAAACTATGAACTTCCAAATCTTCCAACTTTGAAAACTCGTGTCGAAACCAACCAAACCAACCCGGAAAAATGCCATATTTTGCAGACATGTCCCAAATGAAATGAAAGAGTTGTTCCAACTCTCGAAGTCGCATTCTGACCCCGATATCACAAAAGTTAAATGTTGGTCAAACTTTTCTCCATTTTCCAACTTTCGCCGAATTGCCTCAAATTACCCTACGGACCTCCAAATCTGAATCCGGACGCGCTCCTAAGTCCAAAATCACCATACGGAGCTGTTGAAATTATCCAAAATATATTCCGGAGCCTTTTATATAAAAAATCAAATTCCGGTCAAATTTCACCGCTTAAGCTTCCAAAACTAAAATCCTTCTTCCAATTCGAATTTGAATCATCCGGTAACTGAATCCAACCATGAACGCGGGTTGATGTACACAATGTGAAGCTGCTCAAGACCTTATGCCACCGAATGGAGCTTGAATTCTCAAAATTACCGGCCGGGTTGTTACAGTTTCATTAGGCATGAATTGGGGTGCGATTCGCGTTTTTGATGTTGTTTGATGTGATATGAGGCCTCGACTAAGTTCGTATCATGTTTTAGGGCTTGTTAGTATATTTGGTTGAGGTTCCGAGATCCTGGGGTGGATTCCGTATGGTTAACAGACCAAAGTTGGACTTGCATCATTTCTAGATTTTTGCCTTCTAGTATAATCGCACCTGCGAGGGATTTCGCCGCAGGTGCGACTGATGTGGTACAAAAGCGGAGCTGGTCTGGTCTGGTGTTTGTTGCAGGTGCGAGGGATCTTCCGCATATGCGAGTCCTCAGATGCGAGCATGGCTACGCAGACACGGAGAATGGTAAAGTGGGCTGTCTTCGTAAAAGCAAAGGGATGGTCGTAGAAGCACATCCGCAGGTGCAAGCCTTGTGGACTTAAGTGACTTCTGTAGAAGCGGTATTTTTATCCCATAAGAGACTCTACAGGTGTGAGCCTAGGATCTGCAGGTGCGAATATGCCTGGGCAGTGTTTAATTTTGAGGTTCCGAGATTTTTAATCATTTTGGACTTTGCAAGTTCGGATTAAGGCGACTTTTGAGAGGGGTTTCGAGTGATTTCTTGAGCTAAGTCACTTTTGATCATTTTTAAGTAATAATATTGTTTACCCATTGAATTTTTCATCTAGTTTGTGTGTTTTTGAGGTGGAATTTTGGGCTAGGGATTGGAGAGTTAAATTTGGGGATTTGAGTGATGATTTGGCGTCGGAATTTGGTAAATTTGATATGGTTGGACTCGTGGTTGAATGGGTGTTCAAATTTTGTAACTTTTGTTGGGTTCCGAGGCGTGAGTCTGGGGTTTGACTTTTGTGTTGACTTTTCAACTTTTGATTAAGAACTTAGCATTTTTATATGGAATTGATTCCTATAGCTCGTGTTGATTGTATCGAATTGTTTGTGGCTGGATTCGAAGCGTTCAGAGGTCGATTCGCAAGGCAAGGGCTTGCTTGCGGAGTGATTCGATTTTCTTGAGGTAAGTATTGTATTTAAACTCAGTTGAGACACCAGTTTCCTGAATTGTTGTGATAGCCACGTGCTTTTGTGTGTGCACATGCGTTGGGATGAGACCATGTGGGGGCACTGGGGTTATATATTCATGTTCGGGTTGTGCTCAGGCTCTTATAAGCCTAGAATTGACTGTTAAGCTTTAAGCTATAATATCTCACATGTTGTAACAATTTATATGATCTATTTGAGCCATGCTGAGGCTACTTAGAGGTTCAACCCCTGAGTGAACTTGTTAAATGCGTTTCAGTGATGAAATTGCCGATTTGAGCTGTGATAGCACACTTTGCACATGCCTATTTTATCATATCATTTATACCAGTCCAGGAACATAAGAATCTTATTTCATTCATCACATACATGTATACTTGCTTTATTGCTTTATGTATGATATGTTTGGACTGGGAGCCTGTGACTATGCCGGGCAGATTATATTATTGGCACGTGTGTTGTCTGTGCAACACGTGAGTTATCCGTACGGATCCATATATTGATATTATTGGTACGTGAGTTGTCTGTGCGGATCCATATATGGATAATATTTGCACGTGAGTTGTCCGTGCAGATCCTATTGTTAGCACGTAAGTTGTCCGTGCAACACGTGAGTTGTCCGTGCAGTGTGTGGAATTTTTATTTTCTTGATCATTTATCTGGTTTACTTGTTCCCTTCCTCTACATGCCATAATAAAGTTTGAGAAGGGTATTTGAGAAACTGTGCACATGCACACACGGATATTCTTCTCACGAAGCTTAATGAGTTAGTATTAAATATTGTGTTGTGCTGGTTTAAAAAGGCAGAATTACACTGGAATAACTAGTATCCTCAATAATTTAAGCTTCTCTTACCTTGCCTTATTTATTTACGATACTTATTTGAGTTGGTTGAACACACGCTACACCCTGCACTTCGTGTGCAGATATAGGTGTTTCCAAGCACAGTGGTTGTTGACCTTGGAGTTTCAACAATTTTCGAAGTTTTTTGAGGTAGCTGCCTTGGCGTCCGCATACCTTGACTCTCCTCCCCTATCTCTCAATATTACTTATTTTGTTCTACTTTCTTAGACAGTGTATCAGACTATGTTATTATATAGATGCTCATGTACTTAGTGACATCCGGGTTTGGGAATTCTATGTTGAGTTGTGGTATTTCGTCCAGTTTTTATTAGATTCTTATTTACTTAAACCTAATTCAGTATATTTTGGAATTTAAGAAACTGGTATTTGTGAGTTGTCGGCTTGTCTAGTATCATGATAGGCGTCATCATGGCACATATGATTTGTGGTCGTGACAGTAGTGTGTACGTAGACCTTACCCTTACCTTGTGAAGGTAGACATGCTATTTTCAATAGACCCTCCACTCACATTAATTAAAAGATAGACAATGAGGGATAACACCAAAAATCCATGTAAAACCAGCATAGAAACAACACAATAATAAGATGATCAAAATGGAAGAAAATGACGGGTAGTCATAGAAACCTACTACCAACAGAATGCGAGAGTGCATACTAATCCTACTGGTATGAACAATATACCACCTACCCTACTACCCTAATCCTCGACCTCCACACATTTCTATCAAGGTTCATGTCCTCGGTCAGCTGAAGCTACATCATGTCTTGCCTAATCACCTCTCCCCACTTTTTATTCGGCCTACTTCTACCTCTCTGTAGGCCCTCCAATGTCAACCTCTCACACCTCCTCACTGGGGCATCTGTGCTCCTCCTCCTCACATGTCCAAACCACCTAAGCCTCGCTTCCCGCTTCTTGTGCTCAATGGGGGCCACATCCACCTTGTCGCGAATACCCTCATTCCTATACCTATCTAACCTGGTATGCCCGCACATCTATCTCAACATCCTAATCTCTACTACTTTCATCTTCTGGACATGGGTGATCTTGACAGACCAATGCTCAGCCCCATACAACATAGTCGGTATGACCGCCACTCTGTAGAGCTTACCTTTAAGTTTTGGTGGCACCTTCTTGTCACATAAAACACCAGAAGAAAGTCTCCAATTCATCTATCCTACCCCAATACAATGTGTGACATCTTCATCAATCTCCCCATCCCCCTGAATAATAGACCCAAGGTACTTAAAACTTACTCTCCTAGGGATGACATGTGAGTCCAGCCTCGCCTCCCCTTACCCTCCTTTAGTCTCACCACTGAACTTACACTCCAAGTATTCTGTCTTGGTCCTACTCATCTTGAAAACTTTAGACTCCAGGGTCTGCCTCCACACCTCTAACCTCGCATTCACACTGCCTCGCATCTCGTCAATCAATATAATATCATCTGCAAATAACATGCACCACGACATCTACCATTGGATATGGCACATTAGAAGGTCCATCCTCAGGGCAAACAAAAAGGGTCGAGTGCCGACCCTATCATGAAAGGAAAATGGTCTGAGTCTCCTTCCACCGTCCTCACTCAGGTCTTTGATCCATCATACATGTCTTTAATCACCCTAATGTAGGCAACAAGTACACCTCTAGCCTCCAAACACCACTACAAAACTTCCCCCTGGCTTTATCGTACGCCTTTTCTAAGTCGATGAACACCATATGCAAGTCCATCTTCCTCACTCTATACTGCTCCATCAAACTCCTAACAAAATGAATGGCTTCTGTAGTCAAGCGCCCTAACATAAACCCGAATTGATTCTCAGAAACAGACACACTCCTCCTTACTCTTAGCTCCACCACCTTCTCCCAGACTTCCATAGTATGGCTAAGTAGCTTGATATCCCAATAGTTATTGTAATTTTGGATATCACCCTTGTTCTTATATAAAGGAACATCGTGCTCTTCCCCCATTCCTTGGGAATCTTCTTCATTCTAAAAATGACATTAAATAACCTAGTGAGCCACTCCAACCCTGCTGATAAAGTATGAAAAGTGTATGTTTTGAGTGTGTTTGTGTGTTATTCCTAGTGTGAGTTGCGGGAGTTCACATCGCTTTTGAAGTGAAAATATGCTCATTGTGTATTTCTTATGTGTAGGAACAAACTTATGCGGAAAATGATCAAATAATAGAAAAATTGGTGAAAAAAGAGCTGAAGAGAGAAGTCCCGGACAACGAAGCGAGGTTCACTTCGCCAGACATGGACCTGAGTAGAAGAAACGAGAAAAGTCCTGGACCGCGAAGCAAGGTTCACTTCGCTATACCGGGACCAGAGAAGAAGAAATCAACTTCTCCAACCCGAAGTACTCATGATCAGTAGAGAATACATAGGCAAATTTATAGGAGACATAATGGGGAGGATTCCGACGATTGGGAAAATCGTAACCCTAGACTTTTCAAATCTTATCTCCAACCCTTAGTCTTGTTAGTTGATAATTTTACTGCTTTTAATAGTTTCTTGTTAATTAGTTTAAAATAGGAATCACAATCTTTATAACTTAGGAAATGCTCGAGCTTGTCTTATTAGTGATATTGAATAGCTATAGCGAAACCTTAGTTCTCTGTGGGATTCGACTCCAGACTTTTAGACCGGATTATATTTGCAGCGATCACTTATCCTTTTTAGAACTAGAGTTGGGCATGATCAAATTTTGGCGTCGTTGTCGGGGAAGTAAAGGTGTAGCTGTAGTTGTACATATTGCTAGGTTTCAAGTTTGAAATTTATTTTATTTTCTAGTATTTGATTTTTTATTTTAGTTTTATTTTTTAATTTGAGAAACATAGCATCATGGAATTATTAGAGTTTCGATGTTTGTAATTCTATTATTGATCTTCCTTGTGCTTATTGTGAAGGAAACCACCTGTGACAAAATTGTCAAAATATTTTCCAAAGCGAGTTATGTGCACCAACTCAATCTTATGTACGAAATGTGTATGATATGTGCGGTGGTCAAGATGGTCACTTTTATTGTTGTGCTTATATTTCTTATTCTCCTCCAACCCCTTACTATGACGATTCCACTTTTTCTTGTGAAGTTAATAGGAACAAAAAACCCAGGGATGATAACCTGAAAGAGATCAAGGATATGCTAAGGTGCCTTGTGGAACAAAATAATGAGAAACAACTACACATACAAAGGCAAGAGGCTACTATCCGAAGCTTTGAGGCTCAAGTGAGTCAACTAGTTGAAGCTTTTAATACTCAACAAGTTAATATAAGGGATAGTAGCTAGGAGCAAAATGCATTAGAGACAGAAATTGAGGTGCCAATAGAGGGGTCTAGAGTAGAATACCAACACTCTAACCAACTAGAACTTGATAATGTCAATGTTGAAGAAATGATACTAGAGTCAGGAAAACATATTGAGGATACAAATTTACTCGACTCTAGTGTAATTTTTATCGAGGAGGTTGAAAATCTTGAAGTTAAGGTATTTGAGCATGTTGGACCTCATTATAAACACTTCTATACATTATGTTCGGATGGTGAAATGAGAATTGATACTTATGAGAATAAAAAAGAGTCAAGGGCAGAGGTCAATGAACCTTATATTTTGAAATTTTCAAGGCCGTCTAGGCAAGGTGACACTCATCGACTGAGAGCCAAAAAGTGCATGAAAATTTATTTAATTTTTGGCTAGGAAGAATTTGTACCGCCCCAAGAGAATAATCATAAGTTTGAAGCAAAAATTAGGGTTCAATTCATAAGTTCGAGGTGGAGGCAAAAAGTCATTCGCGTCGTGTCGCGATGTTAAATCAAGCGCTTGTTGGGAGGAAATCCAACTTTACTACTTTATTTATTTATTATTTATTATTTTTTTATTATTGTATTATTCGTGTAGTATTATTTTTGATTTCTCTAGGAGCATGGGAAACAAGGTCATTGGAAAAAAGCAAAAGCAAGTGAGATGGTTAGAACTAAGTGTGAGGTGCTCGCACAAAGATCCAAGTATGTGAGAAGTCTGAGTATCTCATGAGCTGCTAATCCTTCGACCTTTGGCCTACCAGGGAGTTTCTTTTACCCTCTTGTATTTATAGGTGTTCATTTGGGACAATGCACAAATTTAAGTATGTACTGAAGAGACTGTTTGGGTGAATTTCTATACTATTTTAGTTGTGTTGAAAAAAAAATCAAAAAATAGAAAAAATAAATAGGTAGAAATAATGCTTCTTGATTTTTCTTATGACCACGATTCTTTTTTCCAAGGGATGTCTCTTTGAACCGGGTAGTATTTTTTTCTTGTAGGTAGAATTTTTATAAAGTTTTGAACTTTTCCCGACGATAGACTTTCTAGACAGTTTTTTTGAGGGTTTAAAGTCCAACGAAAAACACAAAAAGATTTTCATTATTTTTCCTTTTTGAATTGATAATGGAATGGGAAGAAGTTTGAGTAATTTGTGCTTTTAACATGTTTTATATCGGGGCTTAGGTCCGAAGCATTTGAACTGAGTACTTTCTTCATGGTCGTTGTAATTACATGCCTTGACAATATGTGTGGCTTTCATTTGATATCGAGGCTCATCTTTTGACTCTTGTGATTATTTCCCGGGTGCTTAAATTTTATGATGACTGTGCTAGTTGCTTTAACTTGAGAGTCGGGTCCGAGCCGTTCTGAGTGAGTCATGTGTATTGTGTGAAGTGAGATTTTGGTGTACTCTGTGCCATCCTTGCTAGTCTAGAACTTGTCTCGTGTGTGAGTCGAATCGAAATGATTAAGTCTTGTAAGTTTGGGAAGTGATATAGGATTTCCTTGATTGACCATTTAGCCTATTTTCTTACCAATGCTAATATTATCCGTAATCACCCCTTTTGAGCCTGTAGGTCTTTTCTTTGGCAACCACATTACAAGCTGAATCCCCTTTGCTCTTAATCAAATGTTGTTGAACCTTTACCTTCAAAAGTACTTAAGAGCTAGAAGAGTAAAGAAAGAGATTGGGTAGTTTTTGAGTGGAACCATAGAAAGGCCGAAAAGGTGCACTAGTGTACAGACAAAAAAAGATACTAGCCGAAAATACCAAATTAAGGAGAGTGAAAAAAAAAGAATAACTGAAGAAAAAAAATGAATAGTACCTCCCGTGTCTTTGTCTGGGATAGTAAATAACTATATGTTGATGTGCTTAATGAAGAAAGGCTTAAATGTGCATGGTTTCATGGCAAGAAATTGAAGTGGTCAAGACAAGAAGGTGCTTAGAAGCAAAGTGTAGTGTATTAAAGTGCTTAAAAGAGTTAGTCACTATTTTCTCAAATATATCCTACCCATCCTTTAGCCTACATTACAACCTATAAAGTCCTACTTGATCCTTGACTTTGCAAGCTTAAATTAGTGGAGACATACACTACGGGCAAGCCTATACGAGCTTTGGTGGCATAAGAGTTCTTTGTGAGAGTGAGAAAATTCTTCTGATTTGAGAGATCTTAAAATATATTTGAACTTATATTAAGTGTGGACTGCTTTCTCTGAGATTTGTTGGTGAGGGAACATGATTTACAAAGGATGGGTAGGGACCTTGATTTTTGAGTTGACATAAGGAGCGAGTCATAATGTGCAATGCATTGGAGTCAAGTTTTAAAGCGAGGAGGTTAGAAAGAGTCACATGAATATTTTAGATAATCTTAGCATGAGTTTAAAACTTGAGGAAGTGTATGAAGAGTGCATATGTTGGGTTCTAAGCATTAATATAAACAATTGTCATTGGTGTGATGCTTGAGTATGCTTTGAAAGGTATTTATTGCCTTTGCGCTTAATTTTGAGTTGCTCGAGGACGAGCAAGATTTTAAGTGCGGGGTGATGATAAAATATGAAAAGTGCATGTGTTGAGTGTGTTTGTGTGTTATTTCTTGTGTGAGTTGCGAGAGTTCACACCGCTTTTGAAGTGAAAATATGCTTATTACGTGTTTCTTATGTGTAGGAACAAACTTACAGGAAAAATGATCAAATAATAGAAAGATTGGTAAAAAAAGAGCTGAAGAGAAAAGTCTCGGACAGTGAAGCGAGGTTCACTTTGCCAGACCGGGACCCGAGCAGAAGAAACAAGAAAAGTCCTGGACAGCGAAGCGAGGTTCACTTCGCTAGACCGGGACCAGAGCAGAAGAAATCAACTTCTCCAATCCGAAATAGGAGAAGGAAAATTCACCCATACAAACATAACTCGCTATAAATACATCCTAAAACGTGCTTTTGAAGGGGATATACTACTTTGGAGAGAGAGAGAGAGAAGACTTTGGGAAGGCAAGAACATGCTTGGAGCAAGTAGAAGGATTCAACTTCATGTTTTTTCTCTTTCTTCCTATTTTTCCATTGTTATGAGTTCTAGTGTTGTATTATTACATACTAGTATGAAAAGCTAATTTCCTATCTAGGGATTAGATGGAACCTTTTGGAGGATGAATTCTTGTTACGTTTTTATATAATCGAGCCTTTGAATTTCTCTACTTGTTTAACTATGTGCTTATTTCAGTTGATTGAAGAGATCACTCGATTGTGCCTATTTAGTATGTATTGCTTGAAAAAGGTACATATTTAGGTAGTTGTGGAACATCATCACTCCTAACGATGTGAGGAATCAATACGGAGGGTTTAAAGAGGGAATTAGGAATAACGAAACTTTGATGTGATCTTAGTGAGCGATGAATTAGTGCCAGCTAGCGTTGTTCGGAAGCTAGTAAATTATGGTAGTTGCTCGGAAGAGAATTACAACACTCGAAGTATTCACGATCGATAGAGAATACATAGGCAAATTTATAAGAGACGTAGTGGGGAGGATTCAGATTGGGGAAATCGTAACCCTGGACTTTTCAAATCTTATCTCTAACTCTTAGTCTTGTTAGTTGATAATTTTACTGCTTTTAATAGTTGCTTGTTAATTAGTTTAAAATAAGAATCGCAATCTTTAAACTTAGGAATTGTTTGAGCTTGTCTTCTTAGTGATATTGAGCAATTATAGCGAAATCTTAATTCTCTGTGGGATTCGACTCCGGACTTTTAGACCGGATTATATTTGCAGCAACCGCTTATCCTTTTTAGGACTAGAGTTGGGCGTGATCACCTGTCTTGCCCGTACTTTTCCAAAACTCCACCAAAATGTCATCCAGCCCCGTCGCTCTGCCCTGCTCATCTTACGCATAACGCTCTCAACCTCTTCAACTCTAATCCGCCTACAATACCCAAAGTCGCAACAACTCCCAGAGAATTCCAAATTACCCAATACAATTTTCCTGCCCTCCTCCTCGTTCAAGAGACTATGGAAGTAGGTCTGCCATCTCTGACGGATAAGCCCCTCATCCAACAAAACTCTACCTTCTTCGTCCTTGATGCACTTCACTTGGTCCAAGTTACGGGCCTTTCTTTCTCTTACCTTGGCTAATTTGAACAACCTCTTATCCCCACCTTGACCCTCGAGTTCTTCATACAAACGACCAAAAGCTACAGTCTTGGCTGCCGTAACTGCTAATTTCGCCTTCTTCTTAGCTGACTTATATTGCTCCTTATTCACCATTCTCTCCTCCTCGTCTACACTTTCCACTAGCTTCAGGTATGCTGCTTTCTTGGTCTCCACTTTTCCTTGCACCTCTCAATTCCATCACCAGTATCCTCTATGTCCAACAGAGTAACCCTTCGAGATCCCTAATACCTCTCAAGCGGCTTCACAATCTTAATTTATTTAAATTTTGAATTTTAGTTTGTATCTTTTGCCTTTTTTTTTTTTTTTTTAATTTAACTGTTTCTTTTCATTATCTACATTCAAACCATCATATAAAAGATGGAAAATTAGAAAAACTACAGTATTATTTATGTGACACAAACTAAAATGGCATCTAGAAGTAGTGATATATTAGTCTAGCCTTAGAAATTTTCTCGCCAGGAATCGATGCTACCAGCTCTTCGTTTTTCTTTTTCCATCTACCAACTATAACAAAGATATTTTTATCTAAAGAGACGTTGTTAGTGTCCAAGCATGAGTAGATAGAAAATAATTTTTGGAGCCTTAAAAGCTCAAATCCCACAACTCAAATATTGTCTTTATTCTAGTAAAAGCTTCTGTGGCAGTCAACTGGCTTGTGAAGCTCTAACTACACAAACAGTAGCACAAGAATCTCAAAATCTTAGCGGAATCTTCCGTGACAAATTTTGTATTGTAAAATATACAAACATCAATCCTATGACCTAGTATTTTTTGTCAGAGAATTAATATTTTAAATGAAAGATCTTACTGAGACCTGTGTAAATTTCTATAAACTCCAAGACCAAAAAAATTAATGCATGCATGCATTCATTCATTTTTTTTCTTTCTGTAAGGTAAATGATTTTAATTGCATTCATTTCCTATTAGGTATTATATGGCAGCAAAAATTGTCAGTAAGTTGGAAGCTGTTGCGACATCCAAATGCTACATTAGTTGGGCAATTCATATCAGGAGGTGTTCTCTCCCATACTCTCGCACAATCACAGGCACACTTGTAGTTGGTATCTGGAAAACACCGAAAGACCATGAAATGAGTATGGGATAAAAGGATATAACTCCTAAAGATTTGATATTGCAATAATGAAATCTAAAGAACTAAGGTTGCAAGCAAAATTCTGAAATCCACTTACCATGCCATAATCTGTGATGATCATTGAGACATAGTCTGAAGGAGTAACATCATACCTGTTAAAATCATGGATTTAGGTATAAGATGAATGAGAAAATCCTATTTGTCTTATTTCCTTTAAGGGTTGACTAAAAACTTCTCTGAGAAAAAGTTACTTCTTCTATACTTGTCTATACGTTTTCAACATCTTATTACCCATAAGAGCATCTTAGGAGTCGGACTTTCTTTTTGAGTAGTGTCTTAGGACTCAGATTTATGTTTTCTAGCCTAAAATTTTGCACTACAGCGTACCTTTGTTTTCTGACTCACTTCTAGTTGACAACATTCGATTTCTCAAATAACCATTTTAGTCCGGAAATTTTAAGCAAGTTATGGCTTACGAAGGAGTTGAGGCAGTGATTTTGAAAGGAGGAGAGCAGTGGAAAATGACTTTTTCCTATGGGCTCAAGGGCAATTCATTTTGTTCTTGTAAATATTAGGTAGCTTTGGAGGATTTTAAGTTTTTGAGCACTTCTACTCCACAATTCATCATAAAATTAAAGTTCATCCTTTTCTTGACGTCATGAAATTTTTTTTCCCTAGATATACTTGAAATTTTTTGTTCCCACCCAAATACCCTTGTAATGTATCTAACACACATGGTGAAGAAAAGCAGATAAACCATAACAAACTCCCCAATCGCTAAAAACTCCATTTAACAAAATTAGGATATTATGGACACATAGAACTTTGTAAAAATCAAAGGAAACTATAATTTATCCTTAATTTTGTGAGAGAAAACGAAGAGAAGAAAACCACTCACATCAAATTCAGACGCTGAATGTTATCGTTACTTGTCCAGTTATTCGAAAAATTGACATCCAGTCTACTAGGAACTTTGGAAATGGCATCTGGTTCACCTGCAATTGAATTAACGGACAATAAAGCCACACAGATAATAGCAATATATGGCAGGAAATATAATCTATGAATAGGACATACCTAGCTCATTGGAACAAACAGAATCAAGCTGCACTCTCTCATGAAACTTATATGCTTCACAACAAATCAGTAGAGGAACACGGAATGCATGGGCAACCATAGCAACACATGCAGTCCCAATTCTAGAGTACACAGTCCCATTAGATAATACAGATGCAGCACCCATGAACACTCTAGTGACTTCATGCATAATGTAAGAAACAGCATTTATATGAGTGTATGTACAACATAGGCCCTTCTTCACCAGCCTCCGAAGTAGTGCCTTGCCTTCAACTCTAGGGCGAGAATCTACCACTATTACACGGAATCGCTTCCCAAGCTCGTAAGCATGTAGCAGAATCATTTCAACAACAGAGGAAGAACCAAATGTGAGAAGAACATCACCATCTCTGACCTTCGTAACTGCCTGTCTTGTTATTACTCTGTCAGCTAGTACTATCTTCTCATTAATGAAGCGCTCAATATCTGAGTAAAGAGCGGCCTTTGCTTCTGACTCAGAAAGAGTTAAAGATAACTTGGCTATACGAGCTTTTAGAAAACGAATTGCATTCCCCATGCTAATAGAAAGGGGTCTACACTCGTTAAAAAATGAAACATAGCCGTTGATCCTTGCTGTTAAATCTCTACCTAGAGCTTTTTCACGAGGTGTAGAGTAATCTCTGATGGCTTGTTGAAATGCTTGCAGCATTGCAACACAGCGAGCATTTCCCCCAACAACATCCCCAGCCAAATACTGCAGTCCTACCTGGTAAGAAGTTCACAAACAATCATGAAGACGTGTGACATTTCTAAGCCATTTAGTGTCATACTAGAATTAACAATGCTTTAACTCCACATCCAATCACAAACTACAACTAGTAGTTGTATTCAATTTTTTAACTAAAAAATAATTGGGTATAATGATATCATAAAGCAAATAAAATTAACCTAAAGTAAGAATATTATAGAGGATAAAATTAGGGAAAGAACCTGTAGCTCAGTAGTTAGAGCATCTGCTTCCTAAAGTAAGAAAATATAGAAGATAAAATGAGAGAAGATCATCTGATATGGTTTAGCCATGTACTACTTAGATCTCCAAATGTATCCGTCTGTAGGTGAGGTACAACGGTGATTGGAGGGTTTAAAATGGGACGAACCGAATGAAGTTATCTCAAAAAGACTTATAATTTCCCGAAATTCACGCAAACTTAGTGAAAAGATCAAAAGGAAAGAAAGCAAAAACTCCATATAGGTAATACCAATTTATGAGATTTAAGGTTTTGTCATACTAGTGCACTTCCATTAGAATCAATCATTCAATGTTTGCTAAAGTTCTTTTTAGTTTGTTCAGAGATTTGTATGTCCATAGAAACTGTAGGGGATATCTAGAGTTTGAGAAACTTTAAATTATTGAGTAACAGAATGAAACTGGTTCAAAGCGAAATAAATATATAGGATTCATATAATGACTCAAATTAGGTTGGGACTGAGGCATAGTGAAAGTCAAAACAGCAGTGATCTCAGTAGTCCGGTGATAATACAGTAAGACTATCACGAAGCATGATGATAATGTGCATCTCTCCTTCTCACTTGCTGAGTAAAGTCCATGACAAGCTTAGTATCTTAGACAACTACTTCTGTGAAATGTTTCCCATTTCAAAGAAGAAATAAACAAAAATGGGACGTGACGCATGGGGAAGTTACCTTGTAAACTGCAGGATGCATAGGGTCAAGGTGGAAAAACCTTGATTCAAGATCAGGTAGCTGAGTTCCTAGTTCATACTGAGGTAAATGCCGAAACAGTTCTACCCTATTTCTAGCTTCAGTCTTTTTAACTACTGCACGTTTCTTAGCTTTTTCAACACGATTCTTATCATCAAATTGCATCCTAGGAGCAGGTACATCTTTCTTGCGATCTTTTTCTAGTTGTCGGTCACCTCCTTTTGTCTCAGAAGTAGCTACAGATGATATCACGGGGCCACCATCTTTCTTTTGTGAAGGCTGCTTAGAAGGTTTACCAGACTGTCCGTGTAACTTTGTCCCAGATGTTTCTCCACCTATATATGATCCAAAAATAAATAAATTTTCAGAAAGATGATTTAACGACTCAGCAAAAAGATTTTCTGACCTAACTTTAATCAGCATACAGCTTTTCAAAACTCCAATTACCATCATGTACTCACTATTCAGAAATCTTCTCACGGTGATGTCACAAATCACAACTATAAACCTCCTTTCATGTTTCAAAAAAGAAAGCAAGAACAAATATTACTACAATGCCTTCAATTCTGAGCTAGTCATGGACTACCGTTCGACTAATGAATCTTCAATATTCATTTTGCTCCATTTAATTCCGTTTCACTCCAATCCTCAATGTTTCAAGAAGAAAGCAAATAAAAAATAGAAATAGGAGGAACCAATTCATATCTTTAGGGGCAACAAACTGTAGATGTTGTTGCAACTGCAAAGGTATTCAAGGAAAAAATATTATAGGCTCATGCATAACTGATTGATATTGGCAAAATCAAAGCAGCTTCTACAGCTCACAACAGATGTATTTATGGCCAAAAAAGGTAGAAATATATTATGCTGGAGGACTCCTGATGGCTAATGAACAGCACCAAAATTATCAAATTCCCAATGGTCAAAAGTTCTAGAAATGCTACAAACATGAATAAGAAGGAAACCCTGATGATAATAATTAAGACTAATAATTTTCTATGACACAATTTGGTGGTTACAAATAAAAATAAGCAAGCCTTTGACATTGACCTACCTAAGTCCTTGAGAATTTTATGGATGCAAATACATATGCAGTGTATCAGCCAGCTAGTAATTTCATATATGGCTATTTTAAGAATAAAGCTAATAACACTTGTAAGAGATGCCAGGTTTACCAATACAAAAAAAAAAAAAAAAAAAAGATGACAGGTGATGGCATAACTTTTTCTCCGAAAGAAAATCAGGATATATGGAGCCCCACAAACACAAGTCATATAAAAACTTACCAAGTACTATATCTTATCAAATGATAAAAAGAACCTAAACAAGTATATACTCTATCCTCCATCAGTTCCATTATCTTCTTCTTTTTTTCTATCAATTCTATTATCAAGCATGACAATCAAACAACAAGATTGATGTTTCAAAAGCAGCATATTCAATAAACGGAGGCATCCATTAACAAGAAAGAAGCACAAGCAACTGGAAAAGGTGGGATTGCTTATGAAGAGAGGCGTTTCTTAGAAATCACAACGTTGTACAAGTATGTAAGCAGCAAATCATATGATTCTAGAAAATGAACAATAACAAATTCTTTTGCTAGACAAGTTAGCCCCAGATGAAATCTGAATAATAAAGACACAAACTAGTTAACAGAAGTTGTATCACAAAGAAAGTAAACTCTAAAAACCTTGTTTCCACCCTCTCCCCTATGTGGAGATAACGTATAGCAGTTGCTTTCCTAACTAAATAGGGAAGATGATTGAAACCTTTTCCAGCAGCTTTTGCAGCTCTTTGAGCCTGCTGCAGTGCACGCCTTTCAGCTTTGGTGGTCTTCCCTTTCAGTGGCTTTGCATTTCTTTCTACCTCATTTGATGTTTCAGCAACTTGTGCACTGATCCGTTCTGCAAGACAAAAATGTTTTTTATCATCATCTGAGAAACACTGGTTGTAGCAAGATCAAAGTTCTTGGGAGGAAGAACTCACTTTTTAGCCCACCTAATTGTTGTTAATTGACAAATAAAAGGGTTTCGTGCAAATAATGCAAGCAGGAAAGCATTATTTATCACCAGCATTCTTAATGCTCCTAAGATGTGAAAACTCAGAAATGATAGCTCAGATAAAACCTTTGAACTACATCAGTAATAATGCTCCACACGTCGTCCTAATTATAACATCAAACATTACCATATAGGGCCCCATACATAAAGCTAGAATTACAAGCTACAAGATGATACTAAATGTGCAGAGTATATGGTCTCAGAAGAGTATACTACATAGAATCTCTGGATCTTGTGTTCAATTGATATTTAGGATTGGGTTCAGAAATTTAAATCTAATTGTCACCTACTCCAAATCGAGCGGAGAATGAAACGAGGAAAATGTCTCCATCTGCCTAAGCCTTGGTGGCAAGAGTTACCGGCTAACTGTGCTGGTGGGAGGTTGCAAGTACCTGGTTTTGGTGGGAGGCAGCAGATACCTACGTACATGTTGCTAGTGGGAAGTAGCATGTATGTTGGGAGGTAGTACCTACCTCGTGGAATAATCAAAGTGCGTGCAAAAGTTCGCCCTAACATTTTGAACAAATACAACAGGACATTTTCCACATTATCTAGCATTGCAAATACCAATACTAAAACGGAGGGAATAAAAAATAATCACAATGCCCAGTTTATATGGACTAAATTTGCCAGAGGTACCTTGATCGTCTTTCGACTCCGTCAATCGGGCAGCTGAAGTCAAACCGAAGCCATCAGTTTGACGAATCCAGTGTGTTGAGTCCTCGGAAAACTCTCCCTCTACGCCAATTCCACTAGAAGCCGGCGAAGTTCCAAGCACCGACTGAATAGGATTGTAGCTTCCTACCAATTGCTCACTCTCGTCAAAAGAAGACCGCCGAGGCCGCGACGTCGACGTAGAATTAGGAACAGGGACAGCCTGTGAGACGCTCTCGAAGGCGTGAGGGATCATTGAATTGCCGGACGGAGATGAGGAAAGTCCATGATGGTTATCCGGGTCGGAAATGTGTGGGTCGGGTGCGAAAAAACCCACCCGGCGAAATTTTGGATCTATAACCCGTGAGGGACGACGAGGATCCATAGAACCAAAGAGTTAGGGTTTATTTGGGAAAAAGAAAAGAAAATGAATGAGCAGCTGAACTTTTCCTCTGCAATGTCCTTTAGCAGGCAATTCAAACACTGATCACTGGCACTCTGCTAATGGAAGGCTTGCCACAAACTCATATGTTTCTCGCGTTAGTCCGGAATTTTTAGCCAAAATTATCCTTATCTTTAGGGCTAGGTTTAACTTTGTCCTCTAATTATAACCGTTAGCATTATTTGTCTTTTAAGTTTACAAATGAATATTTTTAGTCTCAATAATAGAAAATACTCACTCCCGTTAAAAACCTAACAGAGATGTAACACGTGATGCTTAAGGGAAAGAAATACTCGCTCTTTCACCCCAAATTTAGTTGATTTCTCTCTCTCCTTTTTTAAGAACCTCCCTTCTCCAATTCACTCATTTTATCTCTATTACAGTAGGTATTTTATCTCTATTACCGTAGATAAAAAAATCCTAGCATTCTTGACTACATTTCAAGTCTTTACTACTTGCGATCCCAACAATGATTATTAGGATCAATGGTGAAATAAACCCAAGTTATGGCGAGTGTTCTTGCTACTTTTATTTTATAAATATTCCTTCTTAATTTATTTTCGAAATCTCTACCATTTTTACAATACTTTACTGTCTTTGAAGTTCTATAATATGTGGTCCTTATCTCGAATTTATGTTCAAACTCCATTCTTTATTCCAACATTCAATGGTCCCAATATGCACAACTATTAAATTATTTTTCTGCTTTTGCGTAGCCTTTGTATATTCATATAGTATGTCTAAATAAACTTTTAATTTTTTTTGTTTATGCAGATCCTTTGTACAAGGCAGATTATTTTACCATTAAAATAACACACGGTGGTTTAATGAAACTCAAGCCTACAAGGAATTATGTTGGGGACACAATGAACTTTATTGACTATGTCAATGGGGCTTAACTAAAGTTGTCGATATTCAAATCTATAGTTGAATTATGCGATTATGGGAATGACTCGGTAACTTTTTGGCACAAGCCCGGGAGGTTAGATGACAAAATGAGGCTAGTTTCAACTGATAAGGAAGCCGTCGTTGTTGCAAAAAATATTCCCAGTGATCGGGTAGTTAACGTGTACTTTGAACATTTGGATTTGTATATAAAAATGGGTATTGAGGATGCTATCTATGAGGGACAAAGCAATTCAAGGAATGATAATCATGTTACTATTGGAGAACATCAAAAAGAAGTTGGAGGTGAAAATTCTTCAAGTAGTGAAGATTTTGAAGATTCAGAAAACGACTAGTCTGATGAAAATATTTTATCAGAAAAAATTAGAAATGAGAAGCGTAGATATGAGGTTAGTGAATAGCTACAGAGAAAGTTTAATATTGAAGATGGGGAGTCAGACTACTGCAACTCTGATGACACAAGGAGTTTACAAGGTGATTCAGATACCGAAAGTTTAAACTTTCCAAAGTTCAACCCCAAAACAGATGGAAAAGAAATCCAAAATTGCCATTAGAGTTAACATTTGGAAACAAGAGAGAGTTCATACATGCTTTAATAACTCATGAAGTTAGTCAAGGAAAGTACATAAAATGGCGCAAAAATGACAACACACGAGTGAGAGCACTTTGTAGGCATTCAGGTTGCGAAAGGGAGATTATGGCTTCAAGAATGCATAGGGATAGGGCATTTCAGATCAAGACATACAATGATTATCATAGTTGTAAAGTATGGAATCATAGAAACAAAAACATAACTTCTTCATACATTGCAAGAAGATATCTTGATGACATTAGCAGGCACAAGGATTGAAATGTCAGGGAATTTAGAGATCATGTGAATGTGGAGCTAAGAGCTCATGTGACATTACATCAATATTGCAGAGCTAAGAAAAAGACGCTCAAAATAATTTATGGAGATCTAAAGGCTCCATACAAGGTAATGTGGAACTATTGTAATGAAATTGGGAGGACAAATCCAAATACATCTATCTATACGAAGTTGGTTGAAAATGAGGTTCCTAACAAACCTAATAGATTTCAGAGAATCTATATTTCCTTTGGGGGTTGTAAAGAGGGTTTTAAGAGTGGTTATAGAAGGATAGTTGAAGTAGATGGTTGTTGGCTTAAGGGTTCAATATATGGGACTCAGTTATTGACGGCTATTAGAATTGATCCTAATAATAATATCTTTCCAATAGCATATGCAGTTGTGGAGAAGAAAAGGATGGAGTCATGGGCTTGGTTTCTGAATTATTTGAAACGTGACTTAGATATTGATGATGATTATACTTGGACTTTCATGTCAGATAAACAAAAGGGTTTGATTGAAGCTTTTAATGAGGTGTTGCTATTGTTAGTCACAGATTTTGTGTGAGGCACTTGCATAATAAATTTAAGAGGGTGGGATTTAGTGGTATCTCGTTGAAGAATGAACTTTGGAAAGTTGCAAGGGCATCAACAGAGAAATGGTCTAATACTTACATGGTTGAGATTTTTTATTTGGACCCTAAAACTGCTAATTGGTTCCGAGACAAATTACCAACTGAATGGTCTAGATCTCACTTTTCTGAAAATGCAAAATCTGATATCCTACTTAATAACATGTGTGAAAGTTTGAATGGAATGATCCTCGAAGCTAGAGACAAGCCAATAATCACTCTATTGGAAAAAAATAAGGTATTTATTGATGGCTAGAATGCAGGCAAATAGAGATAAAGCTGGCATGTGGGATATTGGTGATATATGTCCTAGGATTAATGATATATTGCATAAAAATCAAGGAGGTGCTACGGAGTTCATTCCTAGAAAATCTAATGAGTGGAACTACGAGATTATAGAGGCAAGCATACATGATAAGTGGGTCGTGTACTTGCTAAATAAAATATGCAGTGTAGGAAATGGGATCTGACAGGAATTCCTTGCAAGCATGTCATTGCTGCAATAAAAAAGATGAGATTAATTCCTATGTTCATGATTGCTACAAGGTGAAAACATATAGAAGGGTCTATAATTTTGTTATTCTTCCTATGAATGATCAACATATGTGGCCTAAGTCAAGCAACGTACCTCCTTTGCCTCCACAACTAGTAAGAACAAGCACAAAAGGAAGAAAGCAAAAACTAAGGAGAAAAGAACTAAATGAAGTAGGAGCAAGTAAAACTAAAATGAAAAGAAAGCAGAATTCCTTGCGTTGTAGCTTATGTCATAATGCTGGCCACAATAAAAGAACATGCAAATTTAATATTGTTCAATCGGATTCCCAAGTTGATGAGCCTTCATCTTATACTCCTGCCTCGTCAACTCGTGCGAAGCTTCCGGTATCAATAACTTAAAATTAAATTCTGCTTTCTAAGTTATTATAATATAAACGAGTAACAGTACCATATATTTTGTTTGCAGGTAAGAAGAGGATATGTGGCGCATAAACATATGCAATATGCTCAACAATTTGATTGTTAACATGACTGAAACTCTGATATTGTTGTTGCTGAAATATTGATATTTTGTTGCTGAAATGGTGATATTTTGCCGTTGAAATGCTGGAATGAGTACTTTTGCTTCTGAAATGCTGAATTTTTGCTGTTGATATGTTGATTTTCACGGCTGAAAATGCTGTTTTTCGCTTCTTAAATGCTGATTTGCTGCTAAAATGCTGATATTTTGGCTGTTGAAATGCTGAAATACTGAACTGTATTTTTCCCATTGAGATACTGATTTTCGTTGTTGAAATGCTGATTTTGGCTTCTGAAATGCTGATTTTGGCTGCTGAAATGCTGATAGTTGCACTTTGAATGCTTTTTTTACTGCTGGAATGCTGGTTTTGTAGCTGAAATGCTGATTTTGGGTGCTGAAATTACCTTTGCAGTTTGAAGGCTTTTTTTGCTGCCAAAATATTGTCGATGATGATGATTATTTTTGCTGTGGAGAAGCTTTATTTTTCTTCTGTTAGATACTTCAATTCTGCTGATCTGTTTTTTTTCTTCCTTTTTTTTGTCTATGGTGATAGTTAGAGTTGATAGTTAGTGGAATTGGAATTGTATAGATATGATCTTCATTTTTGAACCAATGAAATCTGAATATTAGCTGATGCCGACTCTTTTCATTGGTTTTACCTTTTCTGTAGTTAGTTTAGCATTACGCAATTTATAAAGAATATTCTGTTAGTTTTTTAACTGAAGTTATAGTTTTCTGTTAGTGAGAATTTTTATCTGAAGTTATAATTTTCTGTTAGTGAAACTAAAAGTGCTCAAGTTTTGTAAACTTAAAGGACAAATAGTGCTAAGGGTTATATTTAGAGGACAAAGTTAGGCTTACCCCTAAAGAGAAGGGATAATTTTGGCTAAAAATTCTGTTAGTCCGGAACCAAAATGATGTCTTTTTTTACTCAAAGCATCAAAATAGGTGAAAAAAATAACACGTGACCTTTATATATAGCGCATAAACGTTTGTTCGTCAAGGTATATCACATGTATTTCATGTGCTATATCTGTTAGTTGATTGACCCACAATAATTGGTGGATATAGCGTATTTAATTTATGCACTATACTTATAACACATTTAATAAATGTGCTATATCCACTAATTATTGTAACCCTCGCATAGAATATTTACTTACTTAAGGAGCTGCATTCCTTCTTCAAAAATTCATTTTGAAAAATTCATTCTTCAACATCCTTTGTATTTTTCTTATTCATTCTGAAATATTTATTTACTTAATTTTTTCTGTATTTTGCCATAATATCTGAAGAGCAAAAAATTAGGGTTGCATTATACTTGGGTGATGAGGTGAGGTTGTCGTAGAGAATAACTCAGTACACTATAATAGTTCTCTACAGTATATTATTAAGTTGCCACTCATATTGAAGTATGATAGATTGGTATCTTTGATTTGTACAAGAACAACTGGGAGTAAACGTTTGGTTAATATTAAGGTAAACAGAAAATATTTATTATTGCTTACTTCGCAAGGAGTTGCTTGTTATGCTGAGTTTAACACCGAAGATGATGAAACCCTGAAAGACTTTTTGAGGACTCCGGATGAACACCGAAAACTTCTTGTGATAAAAATGCTGGAAATGTACGTCAAGTATGAAGACGTCCGCAATATTGAGGTTCCGCAAAATAGGAATAACCCTCAATCATCTAGCGGTGTTGTTGGAGCAGTTTTATTCGAACAGGTTCTGTTCGAAAGAGTCTGGCCAGATCTAAACTTATCTCTACGGACGAATGAAGAGCGAAAACATAATTTCTCCCCAAGTTTACATAATTCACACGCCGAGTGGTATATTTTAATTTTTCTTGTTGTAGTATGATTTTTTAATGTACCATATTCGTACTAACACTCATATCTTCCAAAAGGGGTACCAGCCAGATATGAATTCTACAAGTTATGAACCAACCAACAGTTAAAATATACCCAATTTTGGTGGTTTTGATCATGTTGGTCCATCAGCGAGTCATCAGCAACTCGATAATGTGCATCATGGGCTATCAACAGATTATGAACTGTAAGTTAAGAGATAAAGTTAATATTATATATTGGGATGACTTTGAGAAACACATTATTTTATTGGCTGTGCAGTGAGAACGAGTAACACGATGGTCTTGTCCTTACTCAGTTGCCCGAAGACGACGTATTAAATCAGGATCTGGCCGATGTACAAATTCATAAAGATGATAATGATTATGACATCAATGTTGATGAGTCTAGAGTCTATAGATGATACACTCTTCCCTGATAAGGACAACGATAATGAGGAAACACGCTTTGCTGGTGGGAATGAGAATGAACAACCTGATTTGACGAGGGAGCATGATGCCACAAATGAGCATGCTCCATATATGCAGACTCTACCTATAGTTTAGACCCAGAGTGTACGAGTCTCATGTGCCCTTTCATTCAAGGGAGATTACCTACCTTGATCAATTGTCCAGTATGTCGAATGTGGATGCCCTCACAAGGGATCTTGATGACATTCGTACAACAATGTGGGATGAATCTAGACCAAAGGAGCTGTCAAAGAATATGTTTTTTGCTGGTAAAGCGCGCTTTAACAGGGCGATGCGAATTTAAAGCATAAAACATTGTCGCGAGATCGAGGTTCATAAGTCATATATGCAATATATAAGGTTATTTGTCGTGGATGGTTACAAGGTTGTAAGTGGATGTTGCCTGCGAGAAAGTTGAAAACAAATATGTCGATAGTGGGGAAATACATTGGCAACGAGACTTCTAATAAGGACACATTTAATGGGAATCATTTTAACTTGAATGTTGACTTGATTTCCCTTGTCTTGATTTCAAACATTGAATCGTCCATAAGGTATAAGATTAAAGAGTGTATAACATCTGTCCACCGGGTATATGGTCGTACCATTACCAAAAGAAAGGCATTTCTCGGGCGTACACTTGCGTTTGAGATTGTTTATGATAATTAGGATAAGTCATTTGCCTCTTTACCCAGGTACATGGCTGCTTTGCAATACTTTAACCCCAGACCTGTTGTTGAATGGAAGCTTGAGCGCAGTCCGGGAATAATAGAATAAATATTCAGATATGTGTTCTGGGCATTTAAACCAACCTTTGATGGTTTTGTGCATTGTCGGGCAGTAATCTCCATAGACGGCACACATGTCTATGGAAAGTATGATATTAAGATGTTGATTGTCGTGGAAATAGATGCTAATGGAAGCATATTTTCCCTCGCATTTGCTATTTGTGCCAATGAAATTCAAGAGACTTGGACATGGTTTTAGAACCACTTGAAGAAGCACGTTGTGAGACAATGTTCAGGTATTTGTCTAGTATCTGATCGACATGATAAGTAAGTATATCAAATAACATACCAGTGCCTCATGCCTCCCGACATATGGAACGTACTGACCACTATCGCGATAAGTGGGATTCCCGATTAGAAGGCGAGTAATACGCGATACCAAACCATGTACTCATGCTCCCTGTCAATACGTTCATGTGAAGGGTATGGCAGAATCAGGCCATATCTCTGATCCAAATCCTCTATATGGGCCTTTAGCTAGGCCAAGTATGTCTATTCGACCTTGCTGAGATCATCCTGCTCGTAATGTGTGGAATGCCAACTGGGTGGAATAGGTATAAGCTGGCGTCGACCAAACTGTCAAATGACTCAATCGGTGGCATGATGCTTGACTATATGGAGACATATAAGTGGTATTGAAGGCATCTACACAACTCTACCGTGGGAGCAATAATATGGAAATCCAACGATGAACTTGTCGCTGTAAGGCCTCCATATGAACTATTTATTAAACGGAGACATCGTGAGTAAATGCAAGACATATCAAGCATTATCAAACAAACTTAGTATTATATTTACCTGAGAGCCTTTAAGTAAATCTACCAGATCTCTGTAATAAGGGAGATGATGTCGAGCCTCAACCTCACGGGCGCATCCTCTCCTATTTACCCACCTCCTAGCAAGTGGTAGAAACGATGAAGGTGGTGCATCTGGAGCTATCAGTGGGAGAGAAGGCATGATCTGTAAGAACCGCTCCCAAACCTAACATTGAATGTGATTGTAACTTGAGTGACTTTGTACTATCTCTATTATAATCATTAAAAGAATTGATAATGTTAACACCTGCAGTAGCGGAATAAAACCAGCAACGTCTCTCACAGTACATCATGGACGCCTTGCACAATTGCCTATTGTATGAGTCAAAATCCGTCTCTAGAGTATTTAAGTCGAGATATACTAAGGGAAGAGTTATCAAGTTGCTGTCAGTCGAAATGACCCAAGAAGCAGCGAAGTCCTTGGTCGAAGTGTCGAAAAGAGCCGTAGTCGAGATGTCGAAAAGAGTCGAGGTCGAATATCTGTTGATAAGAGATGTAACGGCTAGTTTTTTAAGATATGATATTAAAAGATAATATTCTAGTGATATGCTCTGCACTTCTACTATTAGGGTTTCTTCGGAATATGTCCCATATATATAGAAAAAATAGACACGGATAGGGCAGGTGATATTCACTTGTAAGAACAACTTTGACAAAAAAGATTCACTCTTTCTCTATTGCTAAGATACAAACACCACCTTTTCACTAAGATTCTTGTATATACTATTCCATATTTTTCCATCAGATCCGAGAATAACTCGAATATTCAAGGATTTGTCTTTCATACATCATTGTCAGGAAGAACATTCATATATCTCATCCTTTATTGGGCGAATCATTCCTCCTATTTACTTAAATGTCATTTATTTTTATTCATTGCTATTGAATGCCTCATTATTGTTGGTACTTTCTAGAATAATTATTGCATGTTATTATCACTATCTGATCGAACCCTTATAAGGTTTATCGCACCCTTGAAAGATTTATCTAGAGATATTATTGTTAACCAAGTTTAACCCCTAATCACATAAATTTAATTATTTGAACCAAGATCCGTATTTTTTGGTCAAACAATTTTGCGCCTCCTGTGGGGATTTCTTAGTTAAACTTTTAGTTTCTTCTACATCTACAACTAGCACGAGTCACTAACGTAAAAAAATAAGATCTCCTTTCTTTGTGTACACAAATCCCAACATGGCAGGTAACCGGGAAGAAAAGACGAGAATAACAAGTGACCTCCCAACCAACCTCATTAACGTCATCAACGAAAGCTGTGAAACAGCACACGAGAGCGCGACGCCCAGTGCTTCCCCTAGACGAGATGGGTCACCGTCCCCTCACTGAAGCATAAGAAAATCCCATGGTAAAGGAGCCTCCACGTCTGTGAAGGAAGAAGTGCCCCCATCTATAAAAAATCTCCTCAAAGCGTGTCTAATTGACACGCTAACAAGCGTCCTCAACAAGCCCGCTCAGGGCACGACTACAGAAAATGCAAGGACTTGCACAATTCAACAAACAGACGAGAAGTGCAACCAACTCTTTCCTCCAACAACAGGTATTACTCACAATGTCATTGATAGTGCAGGTGACAACGCCCTCGCAGCCATTCTAAAAAGGATGGAAGAAATGGGGAATCAAAACAAGACACTCTTTGATCAAATGAAGGAACACCAAGAAAGGGTCGATAAAATACCGGCCGCTCCTAAGTTGTTGCCGAAGAGGGAAGCCAGCCGGTTCGCCGAACAGCCGTACAGTGAAGATGCAGCCCCACATGCCATACCAAAGACCTTCAAAATGCCGCCTTATCTCAGGATATATGACAACAGTGACCTTGAAGATCACGTGACTCATTACGTCACCGGCGTAAAAGGCAATGATCTCACCAAAGTACAAATATCTTCTATTTTGCTGAAGAAGTTTGACAAAACCCTTACAGGAGGGGCAATAGCATGGTATTCACAATTACCAGCACACTCCATAGAGATTTTCAAGGAAATGGCCGACAAGTTCATAACAACCTATGCCGGAGCCAAGAAGGCCGAGGCAAGAGTGAACGACATATTTTCTATTAAATAGTCCCCGGGAAAGGGACTAAGGGACTTCCTCGCCCAGTTCAACCGAGTGAGGATGACTCTGCCAAACGTATCTGAAGGGATGGCGGTTGCATCCTTTCAGAATGGGCGGAGTAGAGATGGTTCAAGAGCAACTAGAAAACTATTGAGTCGGTTGATAAAGTATCCCCCAGCCATTGGGGACGAAATCCACAATGCTTATTGTGCCGAGGTTTGTGTTGATAAGGACGACCTCAACGGACCAACTCACCGACTAACCTTTGTACAAGACGAATCAAGAAAAGACTGAAGAGACAATTCCAGAAGAGATTATCCAATTCCAAGACCTAACAGGGAACGACAAACCATGACCGAGGTATGCCTCCCTTATTATCTGCTCACAATTTTTGTATGTCACCTAGATAGATAGTCTACGCTCTGGAAAAACTCGGACCGAAAGCGAAGTGGCTGCCGAAGATGAGATCGGACCTAAACACCAGAAAGTCTGACGCCCTCTATGAGTTACACCTGGAACGAGGACACAAAACTGAGTATTGCATTGCCCTCAGGCAAGAAGCCATAAACATGTTATGACAAGATCACCTCAAAAAGTTACTGGGCGACATGGGAAGAACCAACTTCGCCAGAGGACGCGAACATCAAGGACTGCCAAAACCACCCTCACCAGCTCGTACCATCAATATGATTATCGGCGGCAGCGATGACGCTTCCATAAACAGCGTGAAGTTCACCACTACCCACAATCTCAAGAGATCTATCACCCGCGAGCGGTAGAACGAACTCGAAGAAAGTATCATCTTCGACAAGTTAGATGCCGAAAATTTGTTCGTTCCCCATAATTATGCCCTTGCTATTACTTTACGTATTTTGGATACCAATATTAAACGCATTATGATAGATGATGGGAGCGGCGCATGCATTTTCCATCCCCGAGTGCTTACCCAAATGAGACTTAAAGATAAGATAGTGTCGTGCTGCATCACACTAACTAGTTTTAATAATGCAATTGAGCAGACATCCAGGGAAATTACACTCCCCATTCTGGCCGGTGGCGTAACTCTGGAGACAAAATTCCACATAATGGACCAGGCCACCGCGTACAACACCATAGTAGGACAACCATGGATACATCCCATGAAACCGTCCCCTCCAGCTTATACCAAGTAATTAAATTCCAAACTCCATGGGGGATCACTATACGAGGAGAAAAACACACATCACGAGAATGCTACCCCATTGCCTTAGACGGCATGGCCACCCAATAGAGAAGACAAAGAAAATGAGACATATCAATAAACAGGGTCGAGGTCGGAGCAAGAGGAAGTCGAGAACGTCATCAGGGAACCAGATAAGGTCAAAGCCGCTAGTTCTACCATAGAAGACCTCGACCCCGTTCAGTTGGATCCCAACGACCACAACAAGAAGGCCTATATTGGCTGCAAGCTTCGGGAACAAGGTAAATTCAGTCACTTCTTAGCAACTAACGTGGATTTATTTGCTTTTAGTCATGCAGATATGCTGGGCATCCCAAAATAAATCTCTAGACACAAATTAAATATCGACCCACTCCACCGCCCAGTGAGGCAAGTCAGGCATAAATTTAACTCCACAATTAATGACGCAGTGCATGAGAAAGTGGGAAAACTACTGGAAAATGGTTCCATCAGGGAATCGAAATACCCCAAATGGGTCTCTAACATAGTGATGGTCAAAAATAAGAATGAAAAGTGGTGGATGTGCGTGGATTTCATGGATTTGAACAAGGCATGCCCAAAGAATTCCTTCCCGTTGCCACATATCGACGAATTCATCGACGCAACGGCCGGGTACAAGCTACTAAGCTTCTTGGATGCATACTCACGCTATAATCAAATCCTTATGGAAGAAGAAGATCAGGAAAAAACCGCGTTCATCACCCGCCGAGGAATGTATTGTTGCAGGGTCATGCCTTTTGGACTAAAGAACGCAGGGGCTACTTACTAAAGGTTGGTGACAAAGATGTTCAAAGACCAGCTCGGCAAAGAAATAGAGGTATATATAGACGACATGTTGGTCAAGTCCAAAAGGGTAGAAGATCACATCATCATTTGAAAGATACTTTCGATATATTTCGATGTTACATAACGAAGCTGAACCCGAAAAAATGCGCATTCGGTCTAGCCTCGGGTAAGTTTTTGGGTTTTCCAGTATCACAGTGAGGAATTGAGGTCAACCCCAACCAAATCAAATCCATTGAGTGAATACCGGAACTCTTGACCACCAAGAAACAAGTCCAAAGTTTGACCGATCGCATCACTGCTCTATCAAAGTTCATCTCGTGGTCGTCGGGTAGGTGCCATAAATTCTTCGGCGTACTCAAGAAAGATAACGGCCTTGAATGGAATTTTGAATGCGTACAGGCCCCGCGAGAACTAAAGGCATACCTATCATCTCCACCTCTACTTTCAAAGCTCGAGCCGGAGGAGCGTCTCCTCGTCTATCTGGCCGTATCTGAGGTAGCAGTAAGCGCAATCTTAATTCGAGAAAACAAAGATACACAATATCCTATCTACTACATCAGCAATACACTCGTCGACGCTGAGACGAGGTACCTATGCCTTGAAATATTGGCTTTGGCCTTAGTCGTAGATTTACGAATGCTTAGACCGTATTTTCAATGTCACCCCATCTCGGTCGTCACGACCTTCCTCCTCAGAAGCATTTTACATAAACCCGAACTATCGGAAAGGCTGATCAAGTGGGCCATCGAGTTGAGCGAGCACAATATCACCTATCAACCGTGAATGGCAATAAAATCATAAGTACTCGCCGACTTTGTAGCCGACTTCAGCGCAAAGATAGCCTGAAGTCGAAAGAAAGGTCGTCCAACCTCTCTCCAAACACAAGACCTCTGGGTCCTATACACCGATGGAGCATCTAACACATAGGGATCCGGATTGGGACTCGTACTCGAAGTCCCAATAGGCGAAGTGATTTTCCAGTCCATAAGGTGCCCAAATATAACTAACAATAAGGCCGAATATTAGGTCGTAATCGCAGGTCTAAGACTACCACTAAAATATGGAGAAAATGATTAAAATTGCGTTGCGATTCCTAGCTCGTAGTAAAAAAAGGTCACAGGGTCTTTCCAAATCAGGGAACAAAGGTTGCAAAGGTACCAGACCAAAATTTGTAAGCTACTCCCCGAGTTCGACTAATGTTAGTTTGACCAAATCCCACGAGCACAGAATGTCGACCAAGATGGCCTCGCCAAACTACCGCAACCACAAAAAGCATCGCAACCGGAGACAAAAACATAGTCCACCTCCTCAACTCATCACTAGACTAAGTGGAGGTAAGAACCATAAACCTAACTTGGGATTGGCGCACTTGTCGCATACTTGCAGGATGACACACTCCCTAGCAACAAAAAGGAGGCCAAGAAACTAAGAATGCAAGCGGCCAGGTATATTTTCCTCCACAACGATCTGTACAAGAGGACCTACGGAGGCGCTCTGGTGAAGTGCTTGGGCCCGAAAAAACTCAGCACGTTCTCGAAGAAGATCACGAGGGCCATTGCGGAGCTCACTCCAGCAACTGGGCACTGGTCAGATATCTCATATGGGCAGGATATTACTGGCCCACCATGAAAAAGGATGCCACGGACTTTGTAAGGCGATGCGACCAGTGCCAAAAGTACGCTCCAATGATCCACCAAGCAGGCGAACACTTCCACTCAGTCACATCCCCTTGGCCGTTTATCAAATGGGGAATGGACATCGTAGGCCCTCTACCAGCAGGGCGAGGTAATGTACGATTCCTTTTGGTTTTATCTGAATATTTATCTAGGTGGGTGGAAGCAGGAGAATTCGCCCAAATACGGAAACATAAAGTAATCACCTTTGTATGGAGAAACATCATCTACCGATTCGGCCTTCCCATCCAACACCACTATCAATTACAAAAACAAGTAGACACCTACATTCACGAAACCACCCCATCCAACTACCCATTGTACCCTCCCAAACCCAAATCCCAACCAAAATTAACAATTAAAATCATAAAGGACCCTATAAGAGAAGCCCAACACCCAACCATACGCAACCTATTAATCCTTCACGTGATTCGGATTTACTAGGCAAAGATTTATCACCGCCAAAATCAAATCAACTGCATCAATTAACCTATCTCCATTCACACTGAGCTAAAGACACATCGTCACCTAGCCCTCAATTTCCCAATGATACAAGCAACACTCAAATCACCCCTAACCCCAACAATGAATCATCTTCCTTTAACTCACCAATACAAAGTTACTCCAACACCCCATCCTCATCAACACACTAACTGTGCAACCTCCAAGCTAACGACAACAACCACCCACACCAATCTACATCTCATAATACCCCCCCCCCCCTCGCCAATGACGTGCCCATAGTCGGGGTTAGAGATAAGCTTACAGAAGCATGCACTCATGTTCACGATGGATATTGACAACCAAGATGTAATTATCATGATACAGAACCTAACGAACATTGCACAAATTGTAACAGAGGGATGTGCATGGGAGTAGTACTCTACAATCAGTATCTTTGGGCCATGCACCCACCATCAACACTCACGCACCATCACAACTAGATGTCACTCACCCACATGCAACCACAACAGCCCCAACCATTCCTCCACTTTCCATACCAAACCCCCAAAACACACCGTACCTGCCCTTCTACCCACCACAACTTCCCTAACAGACCTTCATTCCATGGATGCAACAACGATCAATGATAGCAACACGAACACCTGTGCATGCACAAGCATACCCATACCAACTGCTCACACCACCCACCTGCCCGACTCGCATGCAATATCAACCTCTATCCAAACTTGTCGCAGAAGCGCACCAGAGGTGACTACAACAATGGAGGAGATACGAGAAACCATGCTAATCCTGTGCTTTCTAAATAGGGACAGAACTTACACGCTCAAAGAATAGTTTGCAAGAAAAGTGATTATCGTCTTTCCTCAGGAGTTACAAAGTTTTTCCCTCAATATATAAAACACCCAAAATCCAACCATGGGAAAATATGCAATAGTCATGATTCCAGAAATAATACCACAACCACCACCACTACAGGAGGAGAACATGCCATGATCCCCCCATCATCCAATAATTCTTCCATGCAGATCATCATCTAGAATTGCAGGGGAGCCCTATCACTAGACTTCAAAAGGAATTTTCGATCCTTTCTGAACTATCACAATCCGCCGTTGGTAGCACTATAGGAGACTCACCTCCAGGTTCATGCACCTCTCAAAGATGAATTCTGCTTTACCCATATGGCGCAAGCACCAGCCATGGGTACTGCTGGGGGAATTGCTTTGATATGGAAGGAGTAGATTCTCAAACTTGACCAAGTTGCAGTGACACAACAAGAAATTTACTCGATTGTACAGGTACGACCAAAATCTCATGCTTGGCTTTTCTCCGTTATCTATGACAAAAATGACCTACACTCTAGACATATTTTATGGGAAAACCTAAGGCATTTACATGATTTATCAAGTTGACTTAGCTAATGGGAAGGGATTTTAGTGAAGTAACAAAAGCAACAGATAAATATGAAGGTCTAGCTCTTAATAATAATAGGTGTGACAAATTTATTTGTTGCTTAAACTATTGCAATTTTGTGGACCTAGGTTACATCGGCAATATGTATACCTGGACAAACAAAAGACATCTCACAAATAAAGCGTCATAGACGAAATCACACTACTACATTAAAAGATTCAATGTGGAACTGGATATATGACCAACATACTATTAATAGTCAATTGAACAGTACTATCAAAATTTATTTACTACTTCTCATAATGCTCATCAACAACATCCTACACTTCCATCCCATAATACCTTAACGCCGTCACAACTTACCGGCCTCTCTTTACCTTTAAATATTCTCGAAATCTATCGAGCCATTAACTCCTTTCAACCACTAAAAGCTCCAGGACCGGATGGGTTGCACCCTCTCTTTTACTAAAATTATTGAACAAAATGCACATTCTCTCATATCCCTCTGTAAGAAATTTTTTGATAAATAACACATTCTCCCTGAAGTAAATAAAATGTACCCATGCCTCATACCTAAAATACTCCACCCTACTTTGATCACTCAATAACGCCCTATTAGTCTTTGTAATACTCTTTACAGACTAGTGACCAAAATCATTGTCCATCGAATTAAACCTATTCTTCAAAGTATCATAAACCCAGAACAATCTGCTTTCTTACAAAACCGTAGAGCTTCCGACAATGCAATTATAATTCAAGAAATCCTTCATCACTTTAAAAAGAAAAAAAGGGAAGCAAGGAGAATTCCTTTTAAAATTAGACCTAGAAAAGGCTTTTGATAAATTAGAATGGGCCTTTACACGTGACACCCTAATATACTTTAAATTTTCTCATAACTTAATCAAACTAATTATGTCATGTATTACATACTCCACAATTTCCATTCTTATTAATGGTGCCCCTACCCTTTTTTCCAGTCCAACTAGAAACCCGTCAAGGGGACCCTCTCTCACCCTATTTATTTATCTTATGCCTAGAAATGTTGACTAAAAAAATTTATTCAGATGTGGATTATTGACTGTGGCATCCCATAAAACTATCTAACAATGGACCACAAATATCACACATTTTCTTTGCAGACAATATCACCCTGATTTCCAAATTAAATAACAAAAACATCCAATCTATTAACGATACAAAGTCACACTCCTCACCAACATTACATGCTAGTCCATCAATTACACCAAGTCAAAAGTTTTCTTCTCACACAATATCACATCTGGCGATAAAGATTTTGTTCTATCTTTATTTAACATGAAGGAAAGAACACACTTTGAAAAGTACCTAGAATTCCCCATATTCACACAACGACCCACAAAGTCAAACTTTCAATTCCTCATGGATAACTTCAAACTTAGGATGGAAGGATGGAAAACAAGTATGTTTTCCATGGAATGACACACAACTCTCATCAAAGCAACTCTTAACTATCTTCCAAATCACCTCATGCAATTAATACAAATTCCTCGTTACATCACTCATATCATAGAAAAATATCAAAGGGATTTCCTATGGGGCACTATGCCACAAAAAAGAAATCTCCATCTAATAAACTGGAAAACTATCCAACTAGATAAACAGGATGGTGGATTGGGAATCCATAATTTAAGTTACAAAAATCATGCACTTCTTAGTGCCCAAGCCTGGAGATTATTCAACTCACTCCACTCACACTGGGAATCAATCCTCTTAGCTAAATATTTATCTCGTAGAACCTCTAACAATATAACTCATACTTAGAAGGGGCTCAAACAAGGATGGTATTACTATCAAGAGGGTCTAACATGTAACATCTCCAATGATATCCACGTCAATTTTTTGACGGAACCTTGGATGGGACCCAAGGTAGTTATTCGCCAACTCATACAGGGCCCACTATCACAACAAGACCTAAATTCCATGATTGCAATTTGCAAACTATAAGTCCCACAACACTATAAACCTGGAACTCATTCTTTTCGAATTACCACCACAATAAAAAAGTTCATTATCTAACCTTTATATACCTACCGCCCTACCTCTTTCGACCAAATCATATAGGGTCTCACTCCAACGAGGGTATTCACAGTAAAATCCTTATAAAAAATTGCACACCTCCTACTCAAACTCTACCTTCAAATGGATTTGGGCATTGCCAACGCCTCCAAAAATCAACCATTTCATATGGATCTTAAGCCACCATCGACTACCTACTGCTAGCTGCCTCCATCAAATCACTATCACTACTACCCCTATCTGCGTCATCTGTCATGGAGAAACTGGAAACATAGAACACCTTCTACTTCATTGCCCAAACGCACATATAGTATGGAACAATCTGGGCTTTCATGACCACGTTCAATTGCTAAATAATTTCCAGAACGAACCTCTACAACGACTCTTCTAACTCTTCACAACTCAACAACCACTTCCAAACAATCTATCGTCAAAAACACTCATTCCTTTTGCAATTTGGCATATATGAAAAGGCCGCAATCGCAGTATTTTTGAAAAAAACTAGAATTTACACTAATACAGATCATATAATTGTTGAGGCTACGGAATACGCTTATATAATACACCATATCAAGCGCATACGAACAACTGTATCCTCATAATACATCAAATAGAACCACCCAACGGAGGTCTTTTATAAACTTAACTCAGACGACGCATGCAACACCACTACAAAAACAAATGGCCTAGGAGGGGTATTCATAAACTGCGAAGGGTAATGGATAATGGGTTATGAAGCAAGGCGTAATGACGACAACCCTACATCGATGGAACTTTATGTTTTACTTGAAGGACTCCGCATCGCATTACAACATAACATGATTCCATTGTAAATACATGCCGACTCCGCGGAGGTAATTAATATGCTCCAACTATAATCTTCAATACTCATCTACACTTCATGAATGCAGGTATCTCCTCACCAACTGGGTAAACCAAGAGTCTCGTACACATTCAGGGAGCTAAATCAGGTGGCAGACAAACTAGCAAAACACGACACAACTTCAGAGATGGAGAATTCTACTACAATGTTTATGAATCCACCAACTTTTTTGTGGACAGAGATGACGACTGATCAAACTGGCACTCTGAAGCTACGGTGTTGTTTTGCTCACATGGACAGTAATCCGCTGTTATTTGATTTAAATTTCCCATCATATGATTGTATTAGTTCGGAACACTATCATCAGCCAGTCTTGGCATCTTTTTGTACCTTGGAGCCACCAAGGCCCACTACTCCCTGTAATGTTACTTAACTTATTTTAATACAAACATCATGTATGACCCCCAAATAAAGACACTTTAACCTGTTTGAGCTTAACTCTTCACTTAATATTAGGGAAAGATCAATAAAATTGGTGGCTTGAAGTAAGAATTATAAAAATTAAGTGCTTTAAGAACTTTCTTTTATATTTTTGTTTAAAGTCTTTTTTCCTTACTTTTTGAGATTCGAAGTTGTTAGCAACATTTTTTTGGTAATCAATCTCTTTTACTAGATTGTTTTCAATTGATAATACGGTCAATTCATTTAATCTTTATCGAGACATTGTTTATATAGCTCCTCTTTAGATTGTGCTAATGTTCAACTTCTTTTTTTGTTTTTTTGAGTTTTGAGTAATTAGCATGATTCATATATCATATTCTAGTAGTCAACAAATTCTAATGTATAACCAAAAAAAGGCAATATACGACTATGACGTAAAAATATAAAGACTAATATATGTCAAATGAAGTCATATTAGGTTGGTCGTCTTTCTTTTTATATAGTCTTCTCCATTTTTAAAGTATAGTTAGGGACTTTTCTCTATTTTTTTTTGTTGATTTACTTAAAATTTTGGTGAAATATTATTGGTACCTCTTCTTTTCGGCATAATAATTCCAAAAAATATCTTCAAGTTCCATTTACGAATCCCATTTCTCTGCTTAGAAGTACTTTTTTTAGTCTCCTGACGAGTCAAATGAGCACCTTATTTTATATGGATATGTATAGCCCAAGCAAAGCTTGCTCTTGCAGTATTGTATATGAACAAAGCAGAGGTAAGGGACAAGATATGCAGGGTATACAACATGGTTCAAAATTGTTTACCCTTAAAATCGAATAACAATTAAACTTATAATGTGGTTTTAAGGATATGTGATTTCACCTAATATCAATTGATAAATATGAAGATTAATAAAGGAAATTAACAATAAAGTAGAGCAAACAGTGTTAGAATGCAATTCAGCCCTCGAGCTGACTGATGCTAAAGTAATGAAGCAGAAAGTAAACTGATGAACAATAGAGTATAAGCGAGAGAGAGAGAGAGAGAGAGAGAGAGAGATTTATATTGCTTTTATATGTATGAATAATGTATGTTACAAATGATTAGAACCCCTTTTATATAGTAGAGGAATTCTACTTATGGACAATTCTAATTACGGAAGGAAATCCCATGATTAGCTAAACAACCGCTCTTGATTCAATCCGTTTCGAGATTTCCGCCATGATCTTCGACCAGTCACAGATATCTCGCCTTTTTGTGTATGATATCTTTGGTCTTGCTCGATGCTTATCTCATTTGGCCTCGATCACTACTGGTCTCGATCTCGACAGGTACCTCGAATCCCGAACTCGGTATCTCATCTTCATGCCTCGATATGATCTATTAAGGGATCGATCTTCGATCCATCACCCTGGTCTTGGTTAATCAGTAAAATTAGGTGGGCCCGATTTTAACCGTATACAAATAGTCCACTCATTTTTTGGAGTGTAATGACAAGAAATGAATTGAGCCTTCGATTTCTAACTCGACCTGTCATGACATCATCTCCATGACATAAGCGATAGAAGTGACCGAAACGTCCCGCCGGTATAGTTCCCCAAGTTATTAATGTGTGTCAATTGATGGTCGGTCACTAGCGACTTTGAACCGTCACCGTGAATTCTATAAATAGGCCTATTTTATACTCTTTCAAACTTTACCTTCAACCTTATCTGCTCTAACCTTCAAAGTTTTTCAAGTTCTTTATTTGCAAATCTACAAATTTCACCATTAACCTCTTCTTAAAATACCAAATCTTATCATCTTCATCTATTTTTAACCTCAAAATCAAATGGCAAAAACGTCTAAAACTATGCCTCAAAAGGTAACTACTTCATCTTCTCAACCGGCCGGCGGGAAAGCGTCGATGGAGCCACGCCTTGAGGAATGTATTCCTGGGGGGTGTGTTATCAGCTCCGATTTCAAAATAGAAAAAACATTGTTAGTTCCCGGTCATTGCGAGCCGGTATCGAGATATATATGCTCGATACCTAAGAGCTTCCTCGACAAAGTAAAGAAGGGTTGCAACTTGCAGAACAAAGAGGTCTTGATACCGGCCCTAGATGAGGCTATTACCACCCACGTGGAAGGTTACCTGAGTGTCTATACTTACCCTTTCACGTTGGTCCCCTCGACCCAATCATTGTGGATTTATACAAAAAATACCAGGTGAATCTCGGTCAAATCCACCCCTCCTTCTGGAGGATCATAATACTGCTCAGATTCTTCGTGAGCAAAATCGAAAGGCTCCCTTTTACTCTCGACCACCTCATCAGGTTATGCAACCCCCGACTTTACTGAGGCGGGTTAATAAAACTCCAGCGTCGAGCCACCAAAGTCTTCATCTCCAGTATAGACGAGGACAAGGATCAAAGCTGGATGGGTCAGTTTATCAGGATGAAGACCTCAGACCTAATTCCGACCGATGATGCCATTCCCCGAGAGGTGGAATATGAAATGTAAGTACGATCCCCTTATTAGTTGTCTCTTATTGATGTTATTTTTTGATGTAGCCGCTACTTGGTTCCATCCCCGACCTTAAGAGTTGGGTCAAGGACCTAGGCTCAACCTCGACGTATGTTGAACGCGTATGGCGCGATTTATCAAAGGGCTGATGGGAAGCCAAAAATCATGGTAAGCCCCTTTTATGTATTAAATGATTTTGTTAAATGTTCTTCCCACACTTACTCAATTTCTTCTCCTGAAGGCTTTGGAAAAGATGCGGTCATAAGGTACCCATCTGGTGAGGAAGAGGCTTCGATCCCGGTCCCGAAACCGGCAAAGAAGAAAAAGAGAAAAAGGACCTCAACCTCTGAGGATCCAGAGCCCAAGAAGAGAGGGGCTCGTAAGCACAAATAGAATATTATCCTCATGACCGAAGAGTCAGTTCGACGCCTAAGGGAGGAAGACGAAGAAGAAGAAGAGGAAGAAAACGATTCTAGGCTGGTGGCTCGAGTGAGGAAGAACACCGAGGCCCCAAAGGACACTGAGTCGGTGAAGGTTGCAAAGAATCCACCTAGAGATGAGGGGGTCTTGGAAAAAGACTCGGGTGAGGTCCTCGAGTCGTCGAAGACTGAAGAAGCCTCCCACTGTAGTGAGCAACCAGCTGATACGGCAGCAGGGGCTGGTCTTGAGGCCCCTCGAGATGGAGAGAACACCCCAAGTGACCTACTTGAGGCAATATAAATTGGAGGCGCCCCGTCTCTTCCTTCGTTTTCTGAAGGGATGATTCAGGAGACTCGGGCCTTAAAGACCCCTTCCATAGAAGGAGCCCACGGAGAGCAGGACCCTTTCCGTAGTTACTCTACTGGGGTCGAAGACGCTGCTAGCCTAAGTGATTTGGAGGTTTCGAATAAGGACTCAAGCGAATCATCGAGTCTCTTCAACGAATTATAATACGCTCAGAATCGGGTAAGCCTTAACTCCCCTCGGCGATGTCACATTTGTGTTTGTTTTCCTTCTTCTTGTCTGATTTCTTTTCTTCTTTCTATGTAGGCGCCTCATCAGGAGGCATTTTCAAAATCCCGAGCAGAGCTGAATCGGTGCGAGGCTGACCTTCAAGGGCTCACTGAGGATAAGAATGCCCTTAAGCTCCTCAACGGGCAAAAATAAGAAGAAATCAAGGACCTCCGAGCTGAGCTAGCCGCGACTCAAAAAGAACAAAATGACCTGACCGAGCAAGTAATAAAAATACTAGAGGCTCATGGAATCGGTTCGAGGGTGATGGCTAATAATTCGATCTCACAAGTCCAACAGAAGCTCGATAGGATCGAGCAGTTTCGAGGAGAGGTTGATACGATGAAAGAGGAGACCCTGACATGGAAGCAAAAAATGGACCGCCTTGCCTCAAAGAAGGAACATGCTCGAGCGCAGTTGTCACGACTGAAAGTTAGCTCCAGGAAATGAAGGAGAAGAGCTTGGGACATGCCAAGAAAATAGAGGAGGTCGAGGCTCAGTTGGTCACCGAACTTGCAAAGGACAAATCTGAAGTTGAAAAGGCAAAGGCCGATGCGGAGGCAATCGTGTCCATCTATCGGTCTGATGCTGAAGCTGCTCAAGCCCAAGCAAGAGAAATTGTCGAGGTTTCCCAAACTCGAGCACATTGGGTTGCCGAGATTGTCAAATGCCAAAGTCGAAGGGAAACCCTCGAGGAGATCCATGCTTGAGGTTTCGATCTTACTGACGAGATAATAAAGGCCAAAGATCATGAAGCCAATGCTAAGGCACTGGCCTCCTTCGACGATGATGATGACATCATGAGCGAGAGAGGGTCCAAGAGCGGGGTGGGGGCGGGGAAGGGGAGGGGGGAGAGGGGGAGGGATCCCAATGGAGAAGAAGCTACCCCTGGAGAAAATTAGGAACCTTAGGATTTTTCACTTTTGAATTTTGTATAGAACCTCGACCGGGCCATGTCACCCTTGTAAATGATTTTGATATATAAGAAAATTTTATTTCTTTCTATTTTGTCTCGTGAGACTTTGCCTTGTTTCTGCATTACATAATTTTGCTTTGTTCATGCCTTACGGATTTTTTTTATTTTCGAAGTTTGGGCGTTTTGATCGAAACTGAACTGGTGTCGAGTGAGTGCTTGCTCGAGCTTGTACTAGGATAAACCTTAGGTTTTAGTTGAGTGAGGATGAATTCTCAAACTCAAAAATAAAAATAGCCCTTAGGCTTTAGGCCGATGTGACCTTTATAAAAAGAATAGCTTTTTTCCCTTTTCGGCTTAAAAGAGTTAATCATATAAAAATTTATTATGTCTTAGCATGAGATAAATCTGTACCCATCAAGGTTTTCGAGGGTCGATGTTATCAAAACCTTTTGTTTCGTAATGCCTTAGCATGAAACAGAGAAATGGTTCAAGAATTCGAACAATTCGGTACCCCTTAGGGTTTTCGAGGGTCGACGTTATCGAAACACTTTGTAATTTTGCCAAGGTTAGCCTTTTAAAACTGATTTTATGAAAATATTTGAAGGTCTGTTTTATTACGGAATTCAGACTTCTCCAAACCATGTTAATTTGGCCGTAGCTTTTAGCTTGGCATTTGCCTCTTGGGATTATTTCCCTGTTATACTTCAAACTTGTTCAAAGTGTTAGTCCCCGAGTGGGGTGGCCGTGACCTATAAAATCGAGGGTTGCCTTTTTAAGGTCTTATGATCTCGAGGTTTTAGTAATTCGATCACGTCGATTTTTCAGACGGAAGTCCCCGAGTGTGGGGTTAGTTGTTCGAACTTCAGTTGTGATCGACCCTTAAGCCTGTTTCCACAATAGATCAAAAGTATGAAATTGTAAAGCAAAATTTTTCTAAGGCATGAAATATTTGGCAAGGAAAAATACGTCTCTTAATAGATGATTATACATGCGTACATTTTTTATGTTAAGGCTCGAGTAATCTACATGGGCACGGTTCGTTCGGCCATTTGGACCTTACAAAATTTACCTATCGAGACCCTGTTGACAAAAAGTACGTTCCTTGTAACAAAGTTGACATTCGAGGGTGATGCCCCCCAGTATTCGAGGTTGATTGTAAAGAAGCCTCGAATACTATTGAATTTCTCTAAGTTATCACAAATAATGGTTGCCTCATTAAAAATCTCACCAAAAAAAACCATTTGGGACAAAACCCTGTCTAAGGGAAAAAGAGTGCAACGCGTGCTTTCAAACCTGAGGACTTTGTGTTGAAGAATCCTTTGATGTCTTCGATCGAACACCTGTAGTTGGTTAATATAAAATAAAAATAAAAATGGATAAGGTCGTACCTTAGGAGTAATATTATTTGAGGAGTAATATGTTCCAATTGTTTGGTAATTGCTCGCCGTTCATCGTGCCAAGTTTGTAGGATCCTTTTTCGACAATATCGAGAACCTGATACGGTCCCTCTGAGTTTGGGCCAAGATTTCCTTTATTCGGGTTGCGAGTGTTGAGGGTGTCTTTTCTAAGAACTAAGTCCCTGATTTTAAAGTGCCGAATTTTGGCTCTTCGATTGTAATACCTTTTGATCCACTGTTTCTGTGCGGCTATTCAAACGAGGGAGACTTCCTGTCTTTCATCTAGTATACCAAAACCTAAGGCTAGGTTCCCCGACTTCGATCGTGATCAAAGCTTCGGCACCATATAATAAAGAGAACGGTGTTTCCCCCGTACTGGATTTTGATGTTGTACGGTACGCCCAAAGAACCTCAGGTAGTATCTCTCTCCATTTTCCATTAGTGTCGGTCAATCTTTTCTTTAGATTTTGAATGATGGTCTTGTTTGTCGATTCGACTTGTCCGTTCCCACTAGGATGATATGGCGTCGATAAAATCCTTCTAATCTTGTGGTCTTCGAGAAATTTTGTCACTTTGCTGCCGACAAATTGCTTCCCATTGGCGCATACAATCTCGACAGGAATCCCGAATCGACATATAATGTGGTCCCAAATGAAGTCTATGACTTTTTTTTCTCTGACTTTCTCGAAGGCCTGTGCTTCAGCTCACTTGGAAAAATAGTTAATCATAAACAAAATGAATTGATATTTACCTGGGGCCGATGGGAGAGGGCCGATGATGTCCATTCCCCATTTCATGAATGTCCATGGGGATAAGACTGAGTGGAGTTTCTCCCTGGGTTTGTGAATCATCGGCGCATACCTTTGACCTTTGTCACACTTTCGAACAAACTCTTTTGTATCCTTTTCCATATCAGCCTAATAGTATCCTGCTCTGATGACTTTGTGAACCAATGACTCGGCACCAGAATGATTTCCGCAAGTGCCTTCGTGAATTTCCCGTAGGACGTATTCGGTGTCTCCTGGTCCCAAACATATCACCAATGGTCTGTCGAACATTATCCTATACAGTGTTCCATCCTCGGCCAATGTGAATCGTGCAGCCTTCGTGCGTAGATTCCTCGATTCCTTAGGATCCGATGAAAGCTTCCCGTTCTTTAGGTATTCGATATACTTATTCCTCCAATCCCAGGTCAGACTTGTGGAGTTTATTTTGGCATGGCCTTCTTCGATTACTGGCCTCGAAAGTTGTACGACAGTCCTTGAACTAAGTTAGTCATCTTCGACCGATGACCCCAAATTTGCAAGGGCATCGACCTGGCTGTTTTATTCTCGAGGCACGTACTGTAGGGTCCATTATTTAAATAGATCTAGATCCACCTGTAGTTTTTCCAAGTACCTCTGAATTCGGTCTTCTCGAACCTTAAAGGTTCTTTTGACTTGGTTTACCACAAGTAGGGAGTCTCATTTGGCCTCGATGACCTCTGCTCCCAAACTCTTAGCTAGCTCGAGACCTGTAATCGTGGCCTCATACTCTCCTCATTGTTAGTTAATTTTAAAGTTTTGATAGACTGTCTAATTGTATTACCTGTGGGTGGCTTCAAATTATGCCTTTACTGGAACCCTTCATGTTCGAAGCACCGTTTGTGAAAAGGGTACACCCCAATGATATACCTTATTTTAATAATAGTTCCTTTTCAACCTTGGGTGCGAGGGCTGGCGTGAATTCGGACACGAAGTCTGCCAAGATTTGAGACTTGATGGTCATTTGGGGTTGATACTCAATATTGTACCCGCTGATCTCGATGGCCCATTTGGCCAATCGATCCGAGAGTTCAGGATTGTGCAAAATGTTGCAAAGAGGATAGGTGGTCACAACACAAATTGGGTGACCGAAAATATGATTTTAATTTCCTAGAGGCGCTTATCAAAGCAAACGCTAATTTTTCTAAGTGTGGGTATCGGGTCTCGGCTTCTCCTAGGGTTCGACTAACATAATTAATAGGGAATTATGTACCTTGCTCTTCTTGAACCAAGACCCCACTTATCACTATCTCCGAGACCGCTAAGTCTAAGTAGAGTTGCTCGTCCACTTTCGGGGTGTGAAGCAATGGCGGGATCGACATGTATCATTTTAGTTATTATAAGGCTTGTTGACATTCCAGTGTCCATGAAAAATTTCTCTTCTTCTTAAGTAGCGAGAAGAACCGATGGCTCCTATCTGAGGACCTCGAAATGAACCGACCTAGGGAAGTTACGTGCCCTGTTAACCTTTGTACGACCTTGACATTATCCACGACCGTGATGTCTTCGATGGCCTTGATTTTATCGGGGTTGATCTCGATCCCCCAATTTGATGCCATGAAGCCGAGGAACTTGCCCGAACCGACCCCGAACACACATTTCTCCGGGTTGAGCTTCATGTTGTACTTTCTTAGTATGTCGAAGATCTCCTGCAAATGTTTTAAATGGTCATCTGCTCGCAGGGACTTAACTAGCATGTCATAAATATAAACCTCCATTGATTTACCTATTTGTTCTTCGAATATTCGATTTACTAGGCATTGATAGGTAGCACCAACATTTTTTAGTCCGAACGACATTACATTATAACAATAAATTTTGTATTTAGTGATGAACGAAGTCTTTTCCTGATCCTCTAGGTTCATTTGTATTTGATTTTAATCGGAGTAGGCATCGAGAAAATCGAGGATCTCGTGGCCAGTTGAGGCATCGAGCATGCGATCGGTATTCGGCAGAGGGAAAGAATACTTAGGGCAGGCCTTGTTTAAATCCTTATAGTCTACGTACATTCTCAATTTATTTCCCTTCTTAGGGACTACAACTACGTTTGCTAACCATTCGAGATACTTTACCTCCCAAATGGATCCTATTTTTAGAAGTTTGGTTACCTTGTCCTTGATGAATGCATGCTTTACCTTGGATTGGGGAATTCTCTTTTGTTTTACTAGGCGGAACTTTGGGTCCAATCTTAGTCGATGTGTAGTGATCTCCGGTGGAATCCCTGTCATATCTGGATGGGACAAAACAAAACAATCCATGTTATCTAAAAGAAATTGAATAAGTTTTTTCCTGAGCTCGGGAGTTAATCACGTTCCCAGTATACCTTTCATTCGGGCAGGTATTCGACCAGAATGACTTGTTCCAGCTCTTCGACTGTCGATTTTCGTAGTGTTAGAATCATCGGGAATTATGAAGTATCAAGAGATCCAGTAGTTATCGTCGTCGTCATCCGTTCCCTGCTTCTCAGACTGAGTCGAGGCTGGTGCACGTAGTTGCTATTTAGCCTCCTGCTTTCCTTTGGACTCCGATCCCTTTGTTTATGAGAGCGTCAATACTAGTATTACTTCATCGACCGCAAATATCTCTTTGGCGGCATGCTGCTCCCCATATATTGTTTTTACTCCCTCTGGTGTTGGGAACTTGAGAACTTGGTGAAGAGTTGAAGGGACAACCCTCATGTTATGAATCCAGGGTCTCCCGAGTAGGGCGTTGTATCTCATGTCGCACTCGATCACATGATACTTTGTTTCTTGAATGGTCCCGGATATGTTTACTGGCAAGATGATTTCGCCCTTAGTAGTTTCACTCACCATGTTGAAACCATTGAGAACCCGAGCTGCGGGCCAACTGATCATGTAGGCCGAGCTGCTCCACGAACCTCGATCGAATAATATTGGCCGAGCTTCCTGGATCAATTAAAACACGTTTAACCTGAATTTTATTCATAAGAATAAAGATTACCTCTGCATCATTGTGCGGTTGTGAGATCCCCTCTATTTCCTCGTCATTGAACTACAAGGTCCCTTCCGGTACATAGTCTCGAGTTCGTTTTCCCTTGTGAACGACACCTTGGTACGCTTGAACATGGTCCCCTGTGGAATATCGACCCCACCAACGATCATGTGAATCACATGCTGTGGTTCTTCCTTTTCATTCTTCCTATTTGCGTCCCTATCTCTGAAATGATTTTTAGCTCGGTCGCTCAAGAATTCTCGAAGGTGGCCCTTGTTGAATAAGAAGGCTACCTCCTCCCTTAGCTGTCTGCAGTCCTCGGTTCTATGACCATGGGTACCGTGGTATTTGCACATTTGATTAAGGTTCCTTTGAGCTGGATCAGCCTGTAAGGTTCTAGGCCATCTAGTATCCTTGATCCGTCCAATGGTTGATATAATACCCGATGCGTTGATATTGAAGTTGTATTCTGATAATCGTGGTGCTTCTGTGGGCTCGACATGTTTATCGAAGCCACTTTTACTCACGAGCCATCAGAAGCTCTATCCTCGATCATTTCTTCGATCATTTCGAACGAGATTACGTCCTAGACCGCTATTTCTACAATCTACATTGTACAGTTGATACCGATCTCTATTCGATCAGGGTTCTCTGTCGATGTCTATTTGAATTCTACCGACAGGCTTGTCTGGATAAATGGAACCGGAAGGGGTCCCCAACTGATCGTCCTCGACCCTGATCTTTGACTGGTATCGATTATGCACATCGCCCCAGGTCACCGTTGGATATTCAATTAAATTCTTCTTTAGCTGTCGTGATGCTACCAAACTTCGTTCGTTCAAGCCTTGAATAAAGGCTTGAACAACCCAATCATCTATGACCGGGGGTAGGTCCATGCGTTCCATCTAGAGCCGAGATATGAATTCCCTTAACATTTCGTTGTTTTTTTGTTTCACTTTGAAGAGGTCCGACTTCCTAGTCGCGACCTTTATTGCTCCGGCGTGAGCCTTGACGAAGGAATCTGCATGCATGGCGAATGAATCGATGGAATTGGGTGCAAATTATGGTACCATATCATCGCCCCCTTCGATAAAGTTTCTCTAAATTTTTTCAGCAGAACGAACTCAATCTCGTCATCCTCTAAGTTATTCCCCTTTATCGCAGGTATAAGAAGTGACATGCTCATTAGGGTCGGTGGTACCGTTATACTTGGGAATTTATGGAATGCATAATCTTTTTGGGATGGGATTTGGAGCCGCACTTGGGGGGAAAGGCTTTTGTATGAACTTCTTTGATTCCAAGCCCTTCAGAATCGGTGGTGCCCCCGGTATTTGGTCAACTGGGGAGTTGTATGTCTATAAGTTTTTGTCATTAGCCTCGATATTCTTTTCCCCTGATTCGATTCGTTTAGTGAGCTCTCCAAGAATTTTCATAATGACGGGGTCAGTCCTCGATTCATTGGCATTCGATCTCTTCGGTACAGGTTCGGCCCTTTGAAAAAATTCTGGTGGGGGCTCGGGTTCAACCCCACTTGGTGCTCAGTGCTGATTTTGTAGTTGCACTATAAGAGCTGCTTGTGGGGCCTGTAATATTTCAAATATCAGTTAGAGGCTGACTCCACCGTCTTCTCCGCCATGTGTACCTCGACCACCTGATCGAACTTCCCTGCGTATGCTACCTTCGAGATCAACACCTAGATTTGCATTTAGGGAGACATCTGAACTGACATCGACGGGATTAGCAATTGGTACTCCCTCGAGGTCAGCCTGAGGTACTTCGATCCATGGGGCGGCTATATTGTCATTTTCCCCATGAAATCCGAGGCCTTTGTCACCATGTGTGGGTGCTGCTTGAGAGTTTGACATGTTTATCCTGAAATAAAAAACATTTACAATAACAAGCGTAAAGCAGTGTGTGTAGGAATCAGTATTAAGCAATCACTATTATCCTTAGCCCCACGGTGGGCGCCAAACTGTTTATCCTTAAAATCGGATAACAATTAAACTTATAATGTGGTTTTAAGGACACGTGGTTTCACCTAATACCAATTGATAAATATGAAGATTAATAAAGGAAATTAACAATAAAGTAGAGCAAACCAGTGTTAGAATGTAATTCAGCCCTCGAGCTAGAGCCCTCGAACTAACTGATGCTAAAGTAATGAAGCAGTAAGTAAACTAATGAACTAGAGAGTATAAGCGCGAGAGAGAGAGAGAGAGAGTTATATTGCTTTGATATATATGAATAATGTATGTTACAAATTATTAGAACCCCTTTATATAGTAGAGGAATTCTACTTAACGTACAATTCTAATTACAGAAGGAAATACCGTGATTAGCTAAACAACCACTTTTGATTCAATCCGTTCCGAGATATCCGCCATGATCTTCGACCAATCATGGATATCTCGCCTTTATGTTATATGCTATCTTCGGTCTTGCTATATGCCTGTCTCATTTGGTCTCGATCTCGACAGGTACCTCAAATCCCGAACTCGATATCTCATCTTCATGCCTCGATCTGATCTATTACGGGGTCGATCTTCGATCCATCACCCTGGTCTCGGTTAATCAGTAAAATCGGGTGGGCCCGATTTTAACCGTATACAAAAATATTAACAAATCAAGTAGTTTAGCAATGAAAATATACCGTCTTTTCAAGTTTATTAGGTGGTTATGATGATAGGTCAATGTTATATAGGCCCGAGTTCGACATCCAATTGTATGCTCTTATTGTTGGGAAAGTCACATTTTTTTATTTCTGGATCAAATTGTGTGCTTGGAAGAACATGCATTTACAAGAAGAAAGATATTTTAAGGATCAATTTGAGCAAACAAGAACATATGGAGAGCAATAGCATATGTTGGGATGATGCCCTTGGAGGTCAACTCATGTTTCCTTGATAAACAGTACTTTCTCTGTTCCAACTTATGTTGTTGCGAACTAGTCTGACTTAATAAGGGATTATAGACTAGAAGTGTGGAACGAGGCTGATCTAGTTGGGACTATTGGTCCTGGAACTAAAGGCCCAATACATGATTAAATAACCGAATAGAATGCTAGGACATTATATTTGGGATCGGGGGAGATACATGGCAACCGTATTGTGAATAAAGTGTTTGTTTCTTCTCATCACGATTCTAGACTCTGTGCCTCTCATCCCTTTCTTTAGTTCTCTTGTATCTTACTTAGCCACTTTATTTTGTATTTTTGTTTATGTTGTTCTACTTCTATGAGTTGTAATTGTTAGTTACTATCATCAATATAATCTGTATTTTCGAGTTGTTTCATATGCGGTGCACTTCTCTTTGTAACATGTCCAAGAAAAGAATATTACATCTTTATATTTAGAAATAGTTAATTTTTTTCAATTTACCCTTGATGAGGTGATTTATAGTCGCATAAAGTTTAATGCTTGTTTTAGACTACAAATGTCAAAAGTTTTCATTTCTTTTTTATATTGCTCAATCGAATGGTGGCACTTAAATTAGGACGGAGTACCTAAATAATATAATCATAAGACTTCTACAGAAAACAATCACGCAATATTAACTGATGAATTGATTTTGAGTCCATACCTTATCAACGGTTCATTAGAATAAAATGGACAAATTGCACTTCTCCAGAACCCTTTTTATTTATCGTATATTGCCTCCATATTTCTCGTTAATGACTTACAAAAACTTCTATCACCCCCCCTCCCCCCGCAAACAAGAAATATGAAGCTAATACAAATAGAATAACAGTCCCGAGAGCTTAATTTGATTTCATTTGTTAGTTCTCAACTTAATCCTAATAAATTCATAATTGTATTTTAAAGAGTCTTTGCTTCGATATATATATTCTCTAGTCCTAAAAAGGATAAACGGTCGTTGTAAATATAATAGCGCCTAAAAGTCCGGAGTGGAATCGCAAAGAGAACTAAGGCTTAGCGACAATTGTTTACTATCACTAAGAAGACAAGTTTGAAAAAATTCTGAAGTTATAAAGTTTGAGATTTTATTTCTACTAATTAAATGACAAATATTATAAAATAGTACAACTAACAAGGACGAAATCGGAGACAAGACTAAGGAGGTCTAGAATTATGATTTCCCCAATTATCAGAATCCTTCCCGCTTTGCCTTTTATATTTTGCCCGAGTATTCTCTACCGATCGTGAGTACTTCGGGTATCATAATTTATTTACGAGGAACTACTACAATTTACTAGACATATTCTTCCGAACTATGCTAACTGACACTAATTCACCGCTCACTAAGATCGCACCTAGGTTTCGTTATTCCTAACCCCACTTTTAAACTCTCCGTATTGATTCCTCACATACGTTAGAAGTGATGTTAAAAAACTACCAAATATGTACATTTTTTCAAGCAATAAACACTAAATAAGCATAGTCAATTGAGGGCTCTTCAATCAATTAAGAGAATCACTTAGTTGAACAAGAAGAGAAAATCCAATGGTAAAATCATATTAAACGCAACAGAAAATCATCTTTCAAAAGGTTCCATCAAACCCTACATAAAAGAGTTTAGCTACTCATAACCATACTAACAATCATGACAGTAATTGAAAGCATTAAAAAAGAACAAAGAGAAAACTCTTGTAATTCGTTGTTTCCAAGTGTTCTCGTAGCCTTCTTGCCTCTCCAATAATGTCCCCCTTTTTTGTCGAATCTTCTCTAAAAACGTCCCCTCCCTCCTACCAGTCTTAGAAATGTTTAGGGAGTATTTATAGGCTAGGGTTAAAGGTATTGGGTCCAAATCGGGGTCAGATTCTCTTAATTCGCGCACTTTTGATCACCAGGCTATAGACCTCACAAGGACAGGCTTATAGCACGGTCAGCCTGCCCATAGAGCTGGGTACGCCTGGCCTATAGCGCGGTAAAGCTAGCTATAGAGTTGGCTATGCTTGGCCTATAGCACAATAAAGCTGACTATGCTTGGCCTGTAGCACGATTTGGGTACTTAGTGTTTTTATGCTCTTTTCTTGCATTTTCGTCCTCTTTTTGTCCAATCTTCACTCATCTTTGTCTTCCAATGCTCAAACACATTAAACAACATAATTTATCTTAAACGTCGCACAATTAACCACTAAACTAACAACATTTAAGGCGAGCAATATACTAAATTATAGCATTTTGGCCACACATCACTACCCCATACTTAAACGTTTTTTGTCCTCGAGTCAACTACCAATTCACACTAATCTTGAGCACTTTATTTCCTTTTAGCACATCCGAAGCACACCATACCCATGCCTATGGTTGATGGAAACAAATAAACTTTAGCATATTCCTTCAACACACACTTCCTCTTACTGAATGCCATACTTCAAAATTTTATTCAAAAACTAGACAACATGCTTATAATAATCCTATTCTCACAAACCGACTCAATATCATAATGCATTATTGGCTTGAACACTTAACATCATAGAGACATCTAATAACGTCATATATCCCTTGCGAAATAATGTGCCCTCACAACAAGAACAAGAGAGTAAGTTGAGTTCGAACATTCGAATCAAATGCTCAAATATTTTTTAAGGACTCACATATATCAAAGAAATTCATCACTCTCACAAAGAAGTCTCATGCATGCATAAAGTGCCATATGCTTACCCATTATGTAAACCTCCATTAATATAAGCTTGCTTAATCTAAAATCAATTAGGACTTTTCTGTCACGACTCGATTTTGGAGTCGTGATGGCGCCTGCCGTGGAACCAGGCAAGCCACTCCTTTGTTTCTAAGCTAAATTCAATTTCCAGTAAAAATACGATTAAATGAATTTATTGATAATACTAAGAGTCTGAAGTTTAAAAATAATATTTGAAAAAAAAATTAAAAATCTCCAACCCCGGATCCGGTGTCACTCAGTCATGAGCTGCTATATTATAAAATAAAGAAAGGAAGAAATAGACAACATAGTCTCAAAATAAGAGCAACAGGTGGAAGAAGAAAGAGAAGACGAGGTCGCGATCGCCAGCTGCTACCTCGAAAACTCCAATGAAACTCTGACAGGTGCTCAATATCCACTACCGGGTCCCGGTGTACCTGGATTTGCACACAAGGTGCAGGGGGTAACGTGAGTACACCAACTCAGAAGTAACGAACCCAAAGTATGAGCTGAGAGGTAGTGACGGACAAAACCTCAGAATTTACAATAAACAATATATAGAAATTAGATATGCTAACACTTTATCAGAATGAGTAAATATACCAAGTATGCCAGTATAATCTACATGCCATCATAAGAAAATGTATGTATGAAACCAGTGTGGATATGCACATAGTGCTCATAACGCTCACACAACAGTCCACTCAGTACCGTATATGGCTCTCAGGCCCAGGGAAAAGTCCATCCCGGAATGTACATAATCATTGGTGACCGTAGTCACTCCGTACTGAGGAAAAAGGCTAATCCAGCCCCACGGAGAAAGTCCATCTCCGGAATACAACACTCGGACAAGATCAATGTCCAGGGTCGATCCATCCCTCACATAACATCCATTTCGGACACGATCCATGCCCAGGGAAAATCCATCCCTCAACATCAATGCGCTCACTAGGGGTGAAGACTCCGGAGGGGCCCTAGTGGCCCAAGCGCCATATCAAGCCAACAAAGGCATGATTTAATATTTCCGCGGTGTATAGTCCGATCTCATAACTGTCTCAGTAACAGGCTCTCGGCCTCACTCAGTCATTACTCTTCAGTCTCACTCACGTGGATCACAGATGCATCCATCAGCCCAAATCAATGATAAGTATGCATATAATTAACAATACTGCGACTGAGATATGAAGTGATATGCTATAAAAGGACTGAGTATACGAAATCAAATAATCACAAAATGAGACAGTAATATACGACCACTCAGGTCTCAACATTTTCGGCGTGAAGCCTAGAATTTATACTTAACATGATTTCTAACATGTTCACAATTACCACATTAATAGAAGCACATATATTATCAGGGAATAATCACTAAGCGTGCCATGGGATAAGCCAGGCCACAATTACTCGGTGCACGCTCGCACGCCCGTCACTTGGCATGTGCGTCACCTCAATTATAGTTATAAATCATTTAGCTCAGGGTTTCGAACCCTCAGAACCAAGTTTGGAAACGTTACTTACCTCAAAATCGGCTAAAATACTATTCCGCAGTGCCTTTGCCTCTAAATTCGGCCTCCGAATGCTCCAAATCTACCAAAAATCAGATGTATATCATTATAATATGCCAAGGAATGAAACCTAATCAAAATTTATCAAAAATACTCAAAAATCCCGAAATTGGTCCAACCTTATCCTCGGGCCCACGTCTCGGAACTCGATGGAATTTATACCACAAAAATCCTCATCCTCCCACTAGTCTATACATACCAAGAACACTGAAATCGGAGTCCAAATGACCCCTCAAATTCCCATTTTAAGGTCTCTAAACCACAAGCCCTAATTACCTATTTAAGCACTATTTTTCCCCAAAGTTCCACCACTAATCCGACCTTTAATAACATATAAACGAGTTTTAAGTCCAAAATACTTACCTCAATGAAGAACTATCGATTTCCCTCTTCAAAAACCCTTCAAAAGCTTCAAACCCGAATAACAATTGTGAAAGAATGACCAAAGTTCGCTAAAAGTTCTTTTTATAGGTTCTGCCCAGCGATGACCGCATCTGCGGTCCTTTTCTCGCACCTGCGGACTCGCACCTGCGGTCCCAGGTGCGCACCTGCGAAAATGACTTAAGTCTAGACTTCTACACCTGCGGCCCTCTTCTCGCACTTGCGGGCTTGCAGGCGCGACCAGGCGTCCGCACCTGCGCTCCTTGGCTAGGTCCCACTTTTCTGCACCTGCAACAAATCCTCCGCACCTGCGACTCTGCAGGTGCGGTCCAAGTCTCGCACCTGCGACCTTTGCTGACGCAGCCAACTTCCGCATCTGCGGAGCCTTGTCTGCTTCTGCGGGCTCGCACCTGCGGTTCCCCATACGCAGGTGCGGAAACACCAGAAAGTTTCCCACCAGCAACTCCAAAATGCCAAAAATCATGTCATTACCCATCCGAACTCAACCCGAGGCCCTCAGGACCCCAACCAAAAATACAAACAACGATGTCGAAACTAACCAAATCAACCCATGATTCAAGCCTAAAGATATTCAAACTTCCGAAATTCACCAACGATGTCGAAACTAACCAAATCAACCCATGATTCAAGCCTAAAGATATTCAAACTTCCGAAATTCACCAACGATGTCGAAACTAAACAAACCTCGTCCGAATGATATGAAAATTTTCACACATATCTAGAATGGCGCTATGAACCTGCTCCAATTTCCGGAATTCCATTCCAACCCCGATAGCCTATTTTCCACTGCCGACCAGAAATCGCCAAAAACTAACTTTCAAGGGATTCAAGCCTAATTCTACACCGGACCTCAAAACTACATTCCGAACACACTCCTAAGTCCCAAATCACCTAACAAAGCTATCCGTGCCATAAAATCTACATTCCGAGGTTGTTTAACTATAAGTCAATTCCCGGTTGACTATTCCAACTATTGAGCTCATTTAAGAGACTAAGTGCCATAATTCTCACCACGACCACTCTGAACCCGAGTCAACCAACCTAACACCACACAAAAGAGATGAACCACACAAGCAATGAAGCCGAAATGGGAGAAACGGGCTAAACTCTCGGAACGAATGGCCGGGTCGTTACATTCTCCCCCTCTTAAACAAACGTTCATCCTCGAACGTGCCAAGAGTTGTTCCAAAAGCCATCAAACCGCCGAATAACCTTACCATGCACATGCCCGGGGGAGACCCCACGTCACCCTACCCCGCATCGATCTAATAATTCAACACATTCGAATGCCACTATATCCAACCTAATCCCTACGCCTTAGAACCCAAATTCCACGTTAGAACTCATCTACAAGATTAGAATCACGCCTCCACACATCGTATATACCTGAACCAAATCATACGAATCTGAAAGAACACAACTCATACGTCCAAAATCTATGATACCCAGCTATTTTACCTTAATCAACTCCTCTAGAAGACCACAACAGAACCGCACCATGTGTGCCTAAAAATAACGAATCTCCGCTCCCCGAAGCAGGGACGGGTAACCCCTAGATCATCCCGGAGCACAGACAAACAAATAGCCATTAACTGACACCTGGCTTTATAGAGTCAAAAATCTGATTCGGTGCAATACACCTACACAAGTCATACCTAAAAGTATCATCATCTATATGATCAAACTACGTCGAAACCGACCATACTCAAAAATGGCACATCCACCCAGGTCTCCAGACCCCCAATAGGTACCACACCCAACCGACACACGTGGTCTGTAATAACAACATCACCCATAAGGGTGAGCACATGAACAGATGTAACAAAAGATTCACGGGACGTATCCAGAGAATGGGATAAAATATGATGAACATGTGAATGTGAAAAACCGGAATCAAATAAAAACTGAAGCTTCTCGTGACAGACTGAGACAATACCCGGGATCACGGCATCAGAAGCCATCTCATCCGGTATGGTTGAAAATGCATAAAATCGGGCCTGATCACCACCGGATCGACCTCCCTCTCTAGGGCAACCCCTACCTTCCTGACCCCCACCTCTAGCTGCCTGGGCGAGTGTGCAGCTACTGATTCTGAAACTGCGGGATGACTCCTCTGCTGATAAGTACATCTCGCAAGACGGGGACAAAACCTCTTGATATGGCCCACCTCTCCACACTCAAAGCAACCTCTCTCGGAGAATGGCACTGGGGACTGAAGGAAACCCCTAGCACCAGGATAACCACTAGAAGAACCAGGCATAGATGAACTCTGAACTGTTGGTGTCCAAGATGAACTCTGAGCTGGCAGGGCACTGAAAGATGGGTGCACCTGATGTGAACTGTGAGGATCATGACCAACTGATCCACCACGAAACCTGAGCGACCTGGCTGAGCCTGCCTGAATGGACGACCTCTACCGGGCTGAGGCTGCCCCCCTGAAGGAACTCCACCAAAACTCCCAGATCCTCGAGACCTCTTGGCCTCCCTCTCGATTCGCTCCTGGCAGCGAATCGATTCAATCTCTCTGGCAATGTTAACCACCTCCTTAAAAGAAGTGCCAGATACCTCTCCCTGGTCAGAAAAATCTGAAGCTGATAAGTGAGGCCATCAACAAACCTCCTGATCCTCTACCTATCCGTGGGAAATAGCCAAATAGCATGACAGGCCAACTTAGAGAACCTCATCTCATACTGCGTCACGGTCATGTCCTCCTGGTGCAACTGCTCGAACTCCCTGCGCAGCTCCTCCCTGCGGGACTACGGTATATACTTCTCCAGGAACAGAATGGGGAACTGACTCCAGGTAAGGGGCGCTGCATCAGCAGGTCTACGCCTCTCACAGGCCTCCCACCAAGCGAGTGCAGCTCCTGCAAATTAGAAAGTAGTAAACGGGACCCCACTAGCCTCCAGTATTCTTGTTGTGCGAAGTATCCTCTAACACTTGTCCAAAAAACCATGGGATTCCTCGCCCTCAGTACCACTAAAAATGAGAGGCTGGAGTCTACTAAACCTCTCTAACCTGCGCTGCTCGTCATCTGCCAAAGTTAGGACCACAAAATCCCGGGCTAGGGCAACCGGCTGGACTGGAACTGTCCCCGGTGTCCTAAGCCCCTGAGTAACCTGCTCAGCTGTCCTGGAAGCCAGAGTCTGAGTCCCTCCCCCAGCTTGAGAAGTAGCAGCAGTAGACATGGCGATGGCCTGTGCCAAGCTGGTGCACACCGTCAAAATCTGGGTTAGGGTCTCCTGAAGACCCGGAATCATAATGGGCACTGCTGGTGCCTGATCCTGTCCCGCTGGGATCTCAACTGCGGGGACCTGATCCTGAGCAGTGGCAGGGTCCACAGGTATTGCCCCGGCTGCTGAACGGGCTGCACCCCTCCCTGCCACGGCCTCGACCACGGCCTTGACCTCCAGCTGGTCCTGCTGGTGTATGATCACCACGATCAGTAGCACGAGTCCTCACCATCTGTGAGAGAATGAAAACAACAGGAGTTTAGTTCCAGAATTCAACAGAGTCACACGACATAATTCAATAATGTGGGATTTTTCCTAAGGGTTCTGTAGCCTCTCGAAGATAAGTACAGACGTCTCCGTATCGATCCGCAATACTCTACTAAAATTGCTTATGACTGGTGAGACCTATTTAACCTAGGGCTGTGATACCATCTTGTCACGACCCGATTTCGAAGTCGTGATGGCGCTTGTCGTGGAACCAGACAAGCCGCCCCTTTGTTTCTAAGCTAAATTCAATTCCTAGTAAAAATACGATTTTAAACGAATTTATTGATAGTACTAAGAGCCTGAAGTTTAAAAAAAATATTTGAAACAAAAATTAAAAATCTCCAACCCCGGATCCGGTGTCACTCAGTCATGAGCTGCTATATTATAAAATAAAGAAATGAAGAAATAGATAACATAGTCTCAAAATAAGAGCAACATGTGGAATAAGAAAGAGAAGGCGAGGTCGCGATTGCCAGCTGCTACCTCGACAACTCCAATGAAACTCTGACAACTGCTCAATATCCACTACCGGGTCCCGGTGTACCTGGATCTGCACACAAGGTGCATGGGGTAACGTGAGTACACCAACTCAGAAGTAACGAACCCAAACTATGGGCTGAGAGGTAGTGATGGAAAAAACCTCAGAATTTACAATAAATAATATATAGAAATTAGACATGCTAACAGTTTACCAGAATGAGTAAATATGCCAAGTATGCCAGTATACTCTACATGCCATCATAAGAAAAAGTATGTATGAAACTAGTGTGGATATGCACATAGTGCTAACAACCCTCACACAGTAGTCCACTCAGTACCATATATAGCTCTCAGGCCCAGGGAAAAGTCCATCCTGGAATGTACATAATCATTGGTGACCGTAGTCACTCCGTACTGAGGAAAAAGGCTAATCCAGCCCGACGAAGAAAGTCCATCTCCTGAATACAACACTCGGACAAGATCCTTGTCCAGGGACGATCCATCCCTCACATAACATCCATTTCAGACACGATCCATGCCCAGGAAAAATCCATCCCTCAACATCAATGCGCTCACTGGGGTGTAAACACTCCGGAGTGGCCCTAGTGGATCAAGTACCATATCAAGACAAAGAAGGCATGGTTTAATATCGCTGCAGTGTGTAGTCCGATCTCATAACTGTCTCAGTAATAGGCTCTCGGCCTCACTCAGTCATTACTCTTCAGTCTCACTCACATGGATCACAGATGCATCCATCAGCCCGAAACAATGATAAGTATGCATATACTTAACAATACTGAGATTGAGATATGAAGTGCTATGCTATAATAGGACTGAGTATATGGAATCAAATAATCACAAAATGAGACAGTAATATATGACCACTCGGGTCTCAACATTTTCGGCGTGAAGCCTAGTATTTATACTTAACATGATTTCTAACATGTTCACAATTACCACAGTAATAGAAGCACAGATATCATCAGGGAATAATCACTAAGCGGTGCCATGGGATAAGCCAGGCCACAATTAATCGTTGTACGCCCGCACGCCCAGCACTTGGCATGTGCGTCACCTCAATTATAGTCACAAATCATTTAGCTCGGGGTTTCGAATCCTCAGAACCAAGTTTAGAAATGTTACTTACCTCAAACCGACTAAAATACTATTCCGCAGTGCCTTTGCCTCTAAATCCGGCCTCCGAGTGCTCCAAATCTACCAAAAATATGATGTATATCATTATAATATGCCAAGGAACGAAACCTAATCAAAATTTATCAAAAATACTCAAACATCCCGAAATTGGACAAACCTGATCCCCGAGCCCACGTATCGGAACTCGATGAAATTTACACCAAAAAAATCCTCATCCTCCCACGAGTCTATACATACCAAGAACACTGAAATCGGAGTCCAAATGACCTATTTAAGCACTATTTTTCTCCAAAGTTCCACCACTAATCTGACCTTTAATCACATATAAATGAGCTTTAAGTCCAAAATCCTTACCTCAATGAAGAACTATCGATTTTCCTCTTCAAAACCCATTCAAAATCTTCAAACTCGAATAAAAATGGTGAAAGAATGGCCAAAATTTGCTAAGGGTTCTTTTTATAGGTTCTGCCCAGCGATGACCGCACCTGCGGTCCTTTTCTCGCACCTGCGGTCCAAGGTGCGCACCTGCAAAAATGATTTAAGTCCTGACTTCCGCACCTGCGGCCCTCTTCTCATACCTATGGGCTCGCAGGCGCGATCAGACGTCCGCACCTATGCTCCTTGGCTAGGTCCCCCTCTTCCGCACCTGCGACTCCGCAGGTGCGGTCCAAGTCTCGCACCTGTGACCTTTGTTGACCCAGCCAACTTCTGCATCTACGGAGCCTTTTCTGCTTCTACGGGCTCGCACCTGCGGTTCCCCATCCGCAGGTGCGGAAACACTAGAAAGTTTCACACTAGCAACTCCAAAATTCCAAAAATCATGTCGTTACCCATTCGAACTCAACTCGAGGCCCTCGGGACCCCAACCAAAAATACAAACAAGTCATAAGTGATCACCCGGACTTAGTCAAACTCTCGGAACACCCAAAATAACATCAAAACACCAAATCAACCCATGATTCAAGCCTAAAGATATTCAAACTTCCGAAATTCACCAACGATGTCGAAACTAATCAAACCTCGTCTGAATGATATGAAAATTTGCACACACATCCAGAATGGTGTTGTGAACCTACTCCAATTTCCGGAATTCCATTCCGACCCTGATAGCCTATTTTTCACTGCCGACTGAAAATCGCCAAAAACTAACTTTCGCCAATTCAAGCCTAATTCTACACTGAACCTCAAAACTACATTCCGAACACACTCCTAAGTCCCAAATAACCTAATGAAGCTATCTGATCCATAAAATATACATTCCAAGGTCGTTTACCTATAAGTCAATTCCTGGTTGACTTTTCCAACTATTGAGCTCATTCAAGAGACTAAGTGCCTTAATTCTCACCACGACCACTCTGAACCCGAGTCAACCAACCTAAAACCACACAAAAGAGATTAACCACACAAGTAATGAAGCATAAATGGGTGAAACGGGCTAAACTCTCGGAACGAACGGCCGGGTCGTTATATTTTCATAGTTGTAATGTGGGCTAAGAGACGGGTAGGATAAATTTAAGAATACTGACTAATCCTCCTAAGAACTTTTACACATCACAAAATTAACTTTAAGCGCATTTTTCTTTAACACAACTTCACTTTCACAAACAATATCATCCCCAAAAATATTTTCTCTTTCTTTAAGCACTACTTTACTTTATACCCCACTAGCAAGATCAAGAAAGTAATTTATTCATCTATATTTTTCCTTCTTTTTTTTCTACTATTGTTTATCCCTTCATTTTTCGCTAGTCGTATATTATTTTACAAAATAAGTGCACCCTTCTTTCTTTCATTGGTTCCACTCGAAAGCGACCCCCACTCTTAATATTTTGTATTATACCCAATGCACACCATAACTAACAAGAGGTAAAAGAAATTCCCTGGTAGGCTAAAAGCTGAAGCACTAACAGCTCATGGGGTACTCAGACTTCTTCCAGACATGGTCTTTCGTGCGAGTACCTCACACTTAGTTCCAACCATCTGGTTTGTTGTTGCATTCCTCTAATAGTTTGGTTTCCATGCTCCTAGAAAATCAAAATCGATACTACAAAAATAATACAAATAAAAAATAACTAAAAAAATTAAAAATAAAAGAAAACAGTAAACTTGGGTTGCCTTCCAACAAGAGCTTGATTTAATGTCGCGGCATGACGCGAATTATTTTTCTCCTCCACCTCGAGCTTCTGAATCTAACCCCAAGTAAGCTTCTGGAGTGGTGGAACGAATCTAACCGGCCCAAGGAAATAATGTAGTATTCTGCACTTCTTGGTCTTTAGATGAGGTGTGTAATCCCGATTTTTTGGCAAGAAGAATTCCAGAATGTAGGCACCATGTTCCTCATTCCTTGACTCCTCAAGTGGCTCGGATGACCCTATTTCTATATCATCATCCAAATACAATGTGCAAAATGCTTGGACTGTGGACCAATGCGCTCAACTACATGAACTTTGGGACTGTCAACATCTTCAACACCAATGACACTAGAGTCAGCTAAATATGTATCCTCAATGTCCTTGATTGACTCTAGTATCTCTTCTACAGCATCAGCATCGTCAAATTCTAGTTTGATTGATTGTTGGTGTTCAACTATGGACCCCTCTATTGGCACCTCAATTTTTGTCTCTAATGCACACTGCTCCTGGCTACTATTTATAATATTATCTTGTTGAGCATTTAAAGCCTTAGCCAATTGCATCACGCGTGCCTCCAGGTTAAGAAAAATTGCCTCTTGACTTTGGATAGTATCTCATTGCCTTTGATTAGTATCCCCCTAGCCTTTGTATTTGCAGTCGTTTCTCATTACTTCGTTCCATAAGGCACTTTAACATATCTTTGATCCCCTTCAGTTCAACTTCATTGGGTTCTTTGTTCCTGTTAACCTCACAAGAAAAAATAGTTATAATAAGGGATTGAGGGCAGATAAGAAATACAAGCATAACTGCAAAAATGACCATCTTGACCATCACACATATCACACACTTTTCACACAAAAGATTGAGTTGGTGCACATAACTCACTCTTGGAAATATATTGATAATCTTGGCACGAGTAGTTTCCTCCACATATGCATAAGGAAGATTAAAAGTAGAATTACCAGCATTAAAACTCTCATAATTCCAAGATAACATGTTTCTCAAATCAACAAGTAAAACTAAAAATAAAAAAAAATCAAATACTAAAGAGCAAAATAAAAGTTCAAACTTGAAACCTAGAAATATGTACGGCTACAGCTACATTGTTAGTTCCCCGGCAACGACGTCTAAATTTGATCACGACCAACTCTAATCCTAAAAAGAATCAGCGGTCGTTGCAAATATAATCCAGTCTAAAAGTCCTCCGTGGAATCCCACAGAGAACTAAGACTTAGCTACAATTGTTCACTATCACTAAGAAGACAAGTATGAAAAAATTCTGAAGTTATAAGGATTGAGATTTTATTTTCCACTAATTAACTAACAAAATTATAAAGCAATAAAATTATCAACTAACAGGGATGAAATTGAAGACAAGACTAAGGAGGTCTAGAGTTATAATATCCTCAATTGTCGGTATCCTTCCCGCTATGCCTTTTATAATTTTGCCTAAGTATTCTTTACCGATCGTGAGTACTTCGGGTGTTGTAATTCTCTTACGAGCAACTACCATAATTTACAAGACATATTTTTCTGAACTACGCTAGTTGGCACTAATTCACCGCTCACTAAAATCGCACCAAAGTTTCGTTATTCCTAATCTCACCTTTAAACCCTCCATATTGATTTCTCACATACGTTAGGAGTGATGTTGTTCAACAAATACCTAAATATGTACCCTTTTCCAATAAATACACACTAAATAGGCACATTCAATTAAAGGCCCTTCAATCAACTAAGATATCACGTAGTTGAACAAGAAGAGAAAATTCAATGACAAAATCATGTTAAACGCAACAGAAAATGATCCTTCAAAAGGTTCCATCAAACCCTAGATAAAAGAGTTTAGCTACTCATAACCATACTAACAATCATGATAAAATTGAAAGCATTAAAATACAGAATGTCCCCCTTTTTGGTCAAATCTGCTCAAAGAAATGCCCCTCCCCCCCCCA
>ML394174.1:0-24683 GCA_005239525.1 Nicotiana knightiana | reverse complement strand
CCCCCCCCCCCCCCAATCTTAGACATGTTTAGGGAGTGCTTATAGGCTAGGGTTGAAGTCATTGGGTCCAAATCTGGGTTAGAGTCTTTTAATTCGTGCACTTTTGATCACCGGGCTATAGACCTCACAAGGCTAGGCTTATAGCCCGGTCAGCCTGGCTACGCCTGGCCTGTAGCGCGTAAAGTTGGCTATGCTTGGCCTGTAGCATGGTAAAAGTGGCTACGGAGTTGACTATGCTTGGCATGTAGCATGATTTGGGTACTTAGTGTTTTTATGCTTTTTTTCTTGCATCTTCGTCCTTTTTTTGTGCAACCTTCACTCATCTTTATCTTTCAATGATCCTACAAAGAAATATATAATTTAGTTTAAACGTCGCACAATTAACCTTTAAACTAGTAATATGTAAGGCGAGTAATGTACTAAAAATATAGCATTTTGGCCACACAACATTATATATATATATATATATATATATATATATATTATGATAATTGACGAGGTAGTCGAAGAGTACAATTTTGTCAAATTCCATTGTACCTTTGTGAGAAGTAGCAATCATGCATGAGATTGAGGACCACCATGTTTAAGAGATGCATATATGTAGAATGATGAATGGTGCATGTGTTAGGGATATAGTAGATATGCCCTAGATCCAATCTTATATTTGATGATTTGAACATATTTTTCTGAACGTTATTTGATACAAAAATGTATGGCATCTGATATTCTTTTATCATAGTTATTATTAATTGCTTGATTAAATTGATAAGGTCCTTGATTAAATTTTGAGACTTGACATTGTGATGGAGATCATGATAATGAGAGTGAAGTTTCTTATAGTTTAATCTAAATTTGTTCTTGATCATAGTATTATTAATTTGGACATTAATAATCCGGTTAGATCAATATTTGTGTGATCGTCTTTATTAGATAAAGATTAGTGTATCTCATTAACTAAATCACATAAATAGATAATGCATATAGAGATATGATCATTGAACCGACTCATTGGATAATTCCTAATGGTTAGAATTACCATAAACTATCAATAGGATATTCTCTTGAAGAATGTGATGTAAGAATTTCCTTTGACCTGAGATCGTCATAGTAATTGACAAGTTATTTATTGTGCTTTGATACTAGACACCTATGGCCCTAGGGCGATAGTTGAAAGGATATTGGGTACGATTAAATGCTTGTAGAATTAGTAATTGATCAAGATGGAATCTGTCAACTCTTGGTAATGAGTTTAAGCTCCATGTTGTCATGAATTATAAACGGCCAAATTAAGACCTTGGCCAGGGCAATTGAATGAAAGATGAAAAGAGTTTCTTAGGTCATTCAATGGTCGATTATATTTGACATGAACACATAGTTGGTCGCCTATTAGGATTTGACAGTTGAACCATATCCTAGGGTGATCCAGAGCTATAAGGACAGAAGGAATTACTATATTATTCTCCTACTGGTTCTTGAGAGTAAATTGTATACTTCATTCTATCCGGTTTTTAAGGAGTGTTGCTAGACGCCACCCTTGATTAGTATATTGATGTGATCAATTTACTGCCAGCTTAGTATTGAACCTATGGGGTCGCACACTAACAAGTGTTCTGATCTTTGCTAAAGGATTAATTACTTTATTATTTGATAATTAAATTAAAGAATTTAATTAGTCAAATAAATTTAGTTATTAGTCTAAAAAAAATATTATTATATTCTTTGCTAGCACATGGGATATAATTAATATTGTGAACAAATTAAAGTTTTCTATTTAGAATAGAAAATTAAATTGTATCTCTTGGTTGAAATATATATGATATATATTTACTAGTCATAATTGATATTTTTATATATAGTATATATGTAAATATTATTTAAAGACTTAACCATGAAAACCAATTTAGAATTGGACTGCTAAACGATACGACTAGCTGCTTAACTATAGGATTTGCAAATTTCAATTAGAATCCAATTTAGAATCGGATATAGCAAAGTCTATAAAGTTTCGGCACTCATGTTACCGGGTAATGGGAATTCCGATTTTTCTTTACTAATCTCCATAAAGTTTGATTTTGGAATTATACTTTTACCTTAAGTAAATCATATTATTAGCGATGGGAAATGGAACCTTTAAAATATTTTCTTTAATTTTTCCAATGACATTATTCAAAAAATATATATAACCCCCCTCTCCTCAAATGATACTGCAAGGAACAGACTTAGTTAGTCGCTAAGTTCCAATAGCATCTTCACTGCCAAATCGTGCTACAAATTACTAGATAAGGAACTTACCCCTACCAAAAACTTCGATTGGATATGGCAACTAAAATTTCCTAGTAAATTAAAATTCCTTTTATGGAAATGCATGCACAATTGCCTCCCTTGTAGATCTTACCTAGCTCACCTTGAGATAAACATAGATGACACATGCATGAGCTGTAGAAATGACATTGAAAATATTAGACACATTTTCTTAACATGCCCAATAGCTTGCAAACTATGGAAAGATTTGGGTATAAATCATAACAACTTCATTAACCCAGATAATTGGTTGGAAGATTTAAAGGATATATTCATCATCCAAAATAAAAACTATATTAATTGGGTCACTATATTCCCATATGTTATCTGGAATCTTTGGATAAACAGAAACAATAACAATTCGAACAACTTGCAACATAATATCAACGTCAATAACATACTACACCAAGCGTGAGAATAAGATACACGTCCATCTCCAAAAAAATTAACGTGAATGTTAAATGGCATAAACCACCTGGTAAGTGGTACAAACTTAACTGTGATGGAGCATTCTCAGGTTCCAATACTTTAGCAGGTTTAGGAGGGATTATCAGACTCCAAGGGTGATTGGATCGTAGGTTATCAAAAGGCTACTCGTGCAATATCTTCCACACATGCTGAGATGCTGGCCCTCCTTGAGGGGATCAAACTTTCCATTGAATGGAAATTAGATAAACTGGAGATTGAAACAGACTCCACAGACGTCATTAACATTATCTCACATAATGAAAATATCCTATCTAACTTAGTTCTTGAATGCAGATGGTTGTTGATGCAGTTGAAGCACCCAATCTTGAGGCATAACTTCAGGGAGGCCAATAGAGCAGCACACATGTTGGCCAAGGAAGCTGCAAAGAATACAAAACCAACTGAACTCTACCATCATACTCGTCCTCCCCTTTTTCTTTATCATGTAACGGAAAAGGACAAGCATAGTTTTTGTTATGTTGTTAAGAATTTTTCTATCTATGTTTGTAAGAATCTAGCTACTATGGGCAATAATAATGCCCTAGAGACAATCTCTACTATGTCCTGTAATATGCCTTTCGTTTAAGTTAAAATAAATCTACCATTTATGTTAAAAAAAGATGCTATATAAAGAGTTATGGAGAAAATTTACTAAAATCAATTCTTGAGAAGAAAAACTCTTTGTGAAAGTGAGAGTGCAATACAAAGCCAAGAAAGAAAATACAATTATAAGAAAATTGTTTCTTGTTCTTCTAGTTTGAGTTGAGATTTTTGAGAAAAATTTCAAACACAATATTTTGTTCAATTTGTTCGCGGGTTTCATTGATAAAAGAGTTGATAGCAAGGGTCGGTCTCGGTGTGGATACGCATAGAGTCTTCGCACTATCGAAGAAATTTTGAAACGAGACTCTCTTCACCAGGTACGTCTTAGATCTGATCTATTGACATGTAAATAAATTTTAAACACAAAAGATCTACCTAGGGTTATTATTGTCTTCCGCTGCGTGTTACGAACATCTATACGCAATCCTTCAGTGGTATCAGAGCTATGGTTTCTCGTGTCTAAAATTTATTGACGAAATATTTTAAGATTATATTTGAAGAGTTTAAACCATAATACTTGTGTATTGTGCAATATTCAAATTTTTTGAATTCATATTAGACTAATATTATTTTATTGTGAATAAAATATGTATTCATATAAGTTAAACTATTGAGATAGTTCGTAACTTGAATTTGAAATTTTGTATTAGATACGACGGGTATCTATAATAGGTTATTGGATTATATTGTAATTTTTAATTGTTATTAGTTCATGAGATGTTAATTAATAATAGTTTTCTGGCATGAATTATTTGGTGTGTGTGATATATAAGATAAACATGTTAGAAGAATGTTGAATTTCGTTTTTGTGTCACGTTCTTGTTCGTTACATAATTTTGATTATTTATTACATGTGATGTAAATTAATTTAGGGCTAAGCATGTAGACAACTTGAACTAAATTCATCTTCTATAAAAGATTTGATCTTCATGTTAATAAAAGTTGTTTAGTAACAATTCCCTCTTACTAAAATTTGAGTACTTGAATAATAAAGTATAAGATATTTTATTATAGATCTATCCATAAAGGTAAATAATTTTACTTATTTCTTGTTTATAAGGAGCGTCCTGACTACCAGGAGACTTATAGTTCGAGAATATGTTAAAATTATTTATTGCATTAGATGTATGGATTGAAAGAAATATCCAATTTTACACTAGACGCCTGGACTACCCGGGGAGTATAAAATTTAATAAGTTCTTCGCTATCATGATGGTTGAACTCAACTATGTCAATAGGATCGACTTGACTACCAGGGGACTATTTGACATAGAGCTATTTAAGGAAATTGTATGGGGATACAATTGGTAAGAGTACCTACCTTTAAAATATATGTGAGAAACGACTTGACTTCCAAGGGGATCATACATATTGTTGAAGGATTCCTTTATTCCACTAACAGAAATAAAAGATTTCTTAAACTATAATGAGGGTAAATAGTTTAAAATAATTAGTGAAAATATCATTAGATAAAAGTCCATGTCTTTATGATATATGCAAATATGTTCTTATATTATTGCCTTTTCTTTTCTATATTTTAGATTTCTCAATATGTCTGTTATATCACTACGTGAAATACTTGAGACCAACAAGTTGGTAGAACCAAACTTTGATGACTGATATAGAAATTTGAGAATTGTTCTCAAGCATGAAAAGCTCATTGAGGTGATTGATAAGCCTGCAAAGATAATCCCACCAGAGAAGAATATTCAAGGCACCAAGGTTTATCAAAAACACTTGGAAGAATACCTTGCTATTAAACGCATCATTCTCGCTTCTATGAGTTTTGAACTCCAGAGGAAACATCAGAATATGGATCCAATTGCAATCATTGAATATCTTAAGAAGATGGTTAATACACAGTTGGACATTGAAAACTCTCCAGTTGTACCCCTTGTCAATCATATGATTGTCCTTATCGAAGAACATGAGAAGTTGGGGTACAAGCTTGGTAAAGAGCTTTCTGATGATTTTATCTTGCAGTCAGTATATGATGCTGAATGTTTTCACTGTAAGAAAAAAAGGGCATTGGAAGAGAAACTGCAAGGAGTATCTTGCAACTCTAAAGGACAAGAAACAAGGTGAGACATTAATGAAAAATATTTTCAAGGTTTCTTTAGCTACTACTAATTCTTCACTGTGGGTATTAGATACTGGCAGTGGTTATAACATCTGCAATATGTTGCAAGGGTTTAAGATAAATAGGAGGCTAAAGAAAGGAGAAGTTAATCTACAAGTTGGAAATGGTGCAAAAGTTGCGGCCGTAGCTGTAGGATCAATTTCTTTAATAATGCCTACGGGCAAAGTACTTACGTTGGATGATTGTTATTACATTCCTAAATTTGTTTCGAACATAATTTCAGCTTCTATGTTAGACAAACGTGGTTTTCGCATTAACATAGGCAATGGTATTTTCTCTATTCATTATGGTAATGATTTATATGTGAATGGCTATCTCCAACATGATGTTTATGTCTTACCTAATGTGAATGGTAATTCGATTATGCATGTTTCTAGTCTTAAGAGGAAAAGAGATGATCAAGTAAATCATACATACCTTTGACATTGTAGGCTTGGTCATATTGGAGAGAAAATAATTAGAAATTTGTACAAGGAAGGGTACCTTGACAAATATGATTTTGAATCATATCCAACTTGTGAATCTTATCTCAAAGGAAAAATGACCAAATCTCCATTTACTGGAAGTGGAGAAAGAGCTTCTGAATTATTGGGACTAATTCATACTGATGTTTGTGGGCCAATGAAAATTCAAGCTAGATGTGGATATTCTTACTTCATCACTTTCACCGATGATATGTCAAGATATGGATTTGTGTATCTTATGAAACACAAATCTGAATATTTTGAAATGTTCAAAAGGTTCCGTTGTGAAGTTGAGAAACAGACTGGTAAAAGTATTAAAGTACTAAGGTCTGATAGAGGTGGAGAATATCTTAGTGAAGATTTTACTAGATATCTCAAAGAGAATGGGATTCTCTCACAGTGGACACCTCTAAGAACACCACAACACAATGGTGTGTCTGAAAGGAGAAATCGAACCTTATTAAATATGGTGAGATATATGATGGGGTTCACTGATTTTCCAATAAATTTATGGGAATATGCTTTGGAAGCAACAACATACTTACTTAATAAAGTTCCCACTAAGTCAGTCTCTACAACACCATATGAGATATGGAAAAGACGTAAGCCTAACCTTAAACACATTAAAGTTTGGGGTTGTCCAGCTTATGTTAAAAGACTACAGTCTGATAAACTTGACTCAAGATCTGATATGTGTAGGTTCATTGGGTATCCCAAGGAAACAATGGGATATTATTTCTATCACCCTTCTGACGATAACGTGTTTGTGGCCAGAGGAGCAACCTTTTTTGGAAAAGGAATTTCTTTTAGAAGAAAATTATAATGGAGAAATAGAACTTGATGAAGTTCAAGAAACTAATGAATCAACACAATATAAAGAACATGAGACCCAAGTTGAAGAACCTTTATTGGATGTTTTGAAGTTGCCAAGGAAGTTGCCATCTTCAACGGTTGAAGTTCAAAAACTAAATGTAGTTCAAGAACAGGTTAATGAACCAGTTCCAAACCAAATTGAACACCAAGCAAATCCAATACAAGGTGAACAGGTTGTACAAGTACCTCTTAGAAGGTCTACACGAGAACGTCATGTACCAACTAGATTAAATATAATGGTACAAGATGATGCATCAAATGAGGATGATCATAATGATGATGACCCTAAGACCTATGAAAAGGCTATACAAAGTTCTGATTATGAGAAATGGCAAAAGGCCATGGAATCCGAAATGGAATTCATTAAGGAAAATAAAGTATGGACTTTAGTTGAACCTTCAAGGGATATAAAACCTATTGGTTGTAAATGGGTTTTTAAGAAAAAGATTGGAGCAGACGGAAAGGTAGATACATACGAAGCCCGTCTTGTTGCCAAGGGATATCGTCAGAAAGAAGGAGTCGACTATGACGGGAATTTCTCTCCCGTGGCAATGCTCAAATCAATTCGGATTTTGCTTGATGTAGCAGAATACTATGATTATGAAATATGGCAAATGGATGTGAAAATAACTTTCCTTAATGGTGAGCTAGAAGAGGCTATGTACATGACACAACCTGAAGGTTTCACATCTTCGTCTGATCATAATAAAATTTTCAAGCTACATAGATCCATTTATGGACTAAAGCAAGCTTCTCGAAGTTGAAGTATTCGCTTTAACAAGACAATTGAAAAATTCAATTTTGTTAGATGCGAAGAAGAACCTTGTGTGTACAAGAAGGTTAGTGGGAGCACAGTTATATTCTTAGTATTGTATGTTGATGATATATTGCTCATAGGTAATGACATACCGGCATTGCGAAGTACCAATATTTGGCTATCTGAATAGTTCTCCATGAAAGACTTGGGATAAGCAACTTATATATTAGCAATAAAGATCTATAGAGATAGATCTAGGAAGCTGCTTGGACTTTCCCAGTCTTTGTACATTGATAACATCTTAAAGAGGTATAACATGGATAATTCCAAAAGCGACTATCTACCAATAGGCACTGGAATTACTCTCAGTGGGGAGGATTGTCCTAAAACACCTGCAGAGAGAGAACACATGAGTAGGATCCCATACGCTAGTGCAGTGGGAGCTATCATGTATACCATGACATGTACACATCCTGATGTGGCTTATGCACTTGGAGTGACTAGTCGATAGCAGGAAAATCCTGGTGAGGAACATTGGAAGGTGGTGAAGACCATTCTTAAATACTTAAGAAGGACTAAAGACCAATTCCTCATCTATGGAGATTTTGAGTTGAAACTTGAAGGTTATACTGATGCAAGTTTCTCTTCAGATAGAGATGATAGCAAATCTATTTCTGGTTATGTATTCACCTTAAATGGTAGTGCGATGAGTTGGAGAAGTTCCAAACAAGCTACAGTAGCTGATTCAATGACTGAAGCAGAATATATAACTGATAGTGAAGCTGCTTTGGAACCAGTATGGATAAAAACGTTCTTAACTGAACTTGGTGTGGTTCCTTCAATAGAAGGTGCGGTTTCACTATTGTGTGACAATACTGGAGCCATTGCTCAAGAAAAAGAACCAAGATCACACCAAAAGTCCAAACACGTTCTACGAAGGTATCACTTGATAAGAGAGATCATTGAACGTGGAAACGTCTAGATTCAAAAGGTTGATGAAAAGGAAAATGCTCCATACCCATTCACTAAAGCTCTTGGTGCAAAGGAGTTTGACAAGAACAAGTGAAAATTAGGGATGAAGTACAAGAGTGATTGGCTCTAGTGCAAGTAGGAGATTGTTAGGGATATAGTAGATATGCCCGAGATCCAATCTCATATTAGATGATTTGAACATATTTTTCTGAACGTTATTTGATATAAAAATGTATGGCATCTGATATTCTTTTATCATAATTATTATTAATTGCTTGATTAACTTGATTAAATTTTGAGACTTGACATTGTGATGGAGATCATGATAATGAGAGTGAAGTTTCTTATAGTTTAATCTAACTTTGTTCTTGATCATAGGATTATTAATTTGGACATTAATAATCCAGTTAGATCAATATTTGTGTGATCGTCTTTATTGGATAAAGATTAATTGATCTCATTAGCTAAATCACATAGATAGATGATGTACATAGAGATATGATCATTGGATAATTCCTAATGGTTAGAATTACCATAAACTGTCAATAGGACATTCTCTTGAAGAATGTGATGTAAGAATTTCCTTTGACCTGAAATCGTCATAGTAATTGACAAGTTATTTATTGTGCTTTGATACTAGACACCTATGTCCCTAGGGCAATAGTTGAAAGGATATTGGGTATGTTTAAATGCTTGTAGAATTAGTGATTGATCAAGATGGAATCTGTCAACTCTTGGTAATGAGTTTAAGCTCCATGTTGTCATGAATTTTAAATGACCAAATTAAGACCTTGGCCAGTGCAATTGAATGAAAGAAGAAAATAGTTTCTTAGGTCATTCAATGGTCGATTATATTTGACATGAACACATAGTTGGTCGCCTATTAGAATTTGACAGTTGAACCATATCCTAGGGTGATCCATAGCTATAAGGACAGAAGGAATTACTACATTATTCTTCTACTGGTTCTTGAGAGTAAATTTTATACTTTATTCTATCCGGTCGTTAAGGAGTGTTGTTAGACGCCACCCTTGATTAGTATATTGATGTGATCAATTTACTGCCGGCTTAGTATTGAACCTATGGGGTCGCACACTAACGAGTGTTCTGATCTTTGCTAAAGGATTAATTACTTTATTATTTGATAAATTAAATTAAAGAATTTAATTAGTCAAATAAATTTAGTTATTAGTCTAAAAGAAATATTATTATATTCTTTGCTAGCACAGATGATATAATTAATATTGTGAACAAATTAAAGTTTTCTATTTGGAATAGAAAATTAAATTGTATCTCTTGGTTGAAATATATATGATATATATTTAATAGTCATAATTGATATTTTATATATAGTATATATGTAAATATTATTTAAAGACTTAACCATGAAAACCAATTTAGAATTGGACTGCTAAATGATACGACTAGCTGCTTAACTATAGGATTTGCAAATTTCAATTAGAATCCAATTTAGAATCGAAAGAATTACAAGAAAATACACGTGAAATCACACCATAATAAAAAATGGCCCATATTTTTAAATTTATCCAACTTAGCTTATATTGTACATATTTTGAAAACACTAGCAAATTCAAAACATGTGTTTTACAACCATTTCTTCTAAAAGTTATGGAGTTAACATTGTGTTCTCACAACCATTGCTTTTACTGTTTCTTCTGCTCACATCTTCTACATATGCTTCAAGGGGCCGTGTATTTTCTGCTTCTCCCCCTGTGTCACCTGGTTCAATGTAAGAAAATTGGAGAGTAGAAGTCCACCATTGAAGACCATTCAAAGCTTTCCTTTCGAAAATAAGATTTTTTTAGATTGTTAGTTGTTTAGATTGGGTGGTGTTCTAATTGATTGAAAACATCAAAGGAGTTTAAAATTAAATGTGAAGTGATTTGGAGTAGATTTGAGCAAGATTTGAGCTAAATTTAAGAAAAGACGCAAGAAAGAAGACGAGGTCAGTTTTTTTGTATAATTATGTATAATCTTGTATAATAGTGTATATGAGTGTATAAACACATCTTATGCATTATTATACACTTTTATATAAGCGTCTATAGACGAATTTCTTCCACGATTTTCATTTGCAATTCTTGTTCAAAACCAGTCAAAATCTCCATTAAATGACTTCGAATTTTATATGCAACCTCCTTATACTATTTCTAACAAGTCTAAATAACACCCACTCCAAATTTCTCAAAAAATCAAATTCGGAATTTAAACCCACATATTAAAGCTTGTTAAAAATCTAATTTTCACCACCCAAATGGATTTGGTTTGTTGAACTAATATTGAGTCATATTTACTGATTCGAAAATTAACTTAAAAGCTTGAGCAATCTTTTTAAAAAATTAAATAGTAATTTTGAGAACCTATTGAAGTTGGATATTGAATTTTAACCTATTATTTTTGGGCTAGTTGGTTGTAAAATGAAATATAAGTTATAAAATTAAAAAGTAGGGAGCTCAATTTTTGTTATGTGAAATTTTTTCTTTAGAATCGGATATAGCAAAGTCTATAAAGTTTCGACACTCATGTTACCGGGTAATGGGAATTCCGATTTTCCTTTACTAAACTCCATAAAGTTTAATTTTGAAATTAAACTTTTATCTTAAGTAAATCATTATCTCAACCAAATATAAAAATATTTATAGGTGATGCTATATAAAGGGTTATGGAGAAAATTTACTAAAATCAATTCTTGAGAAGAAAAATACTTTGTGAAAGTGAGGGTGCAATACAAAGCCAAGAGAGAAAATACAATTATAAAAAATGTGTTTCTTGTTCTTCTAATTTGAGTTGAGATTTTTGAGAAAAATTTCAATACAATATTTTATTCAATTTATTCGCAGGTTTCATTGATAAAAGAGTTGATAACAAGGGTCGGTGTCGGTTTGGATACGCATAGAGTCTTCGCACTATCGAAGAAATTTTGAAACGAGACTTTCTTCACCAGGTACGTCTTAGATCCGATCTATTAACATATAAATAAATTTTAAACACAAAAAATCTACCTAGGATTATTATTATTTTCCGATGCGTATTACGAACATCACTAGTGCGAAGTTTGTGAAAGTAAGTTGTAAAAGTTTGTGAATACAAATTCAAAATGACAAGATATGTCTGCTGTTTGGTATAGAGCAAAACAGGAATATGACGACGTGAAAAATGAAGGTCTAGTCAATTGATTTATAACTGCATATACTTAGCAAATAAATATACGAGGAGACAGAATAAATAAATTATTGTCCTTGAAAACCATATCATTTGGTATTTGTTACTAAGAATGGAAGTTGGTTCATCCCCTGGAATTCCCAAGTGCGAGGTGCAAATGTATTTGGACAAAAGCATTGTGGAATAAATGTATGCTTTAAAGGATTCTGATTCAAGACCACACTTAAAATGACTTTTGGTAAACCAAAGGAGATAAAATAAGGCAGAAGTAAATGGGAAGTTTAAAAACATTTCCCATAGAGAATTTTTTTTTTTTTTTTTTTTGGTTTTTCACTCGGTCGATTCCTGCGTTAATACGGCCCGACTAAATTCTAATCCGCACTAAAATTTTTTACATACGCTCCCTAATAAAAATAACTCCATATCCGTGCCCGAACAAGAAACATTTAGTTAGTCTATTACAAAACTTGTTGGTGATGATATAAAACTTGTTGTCACCAATGCCTTTTTAAAGGTCACGTTACCATTAGTTGTGGTCCTCATATATATAATAATGGCAGTCAGTCTAAAATGGGACAGTTCAATTCGCTGGCCTTCTCCTAAGTTCCTAGGGTAAGCATTTGAATAAGGCAGCATGTATTTATGGAAATAAGACTTTTGGAGTCAGGCTGAAAGTAGAAGACTAACAACAATAATACTCTAATATAATTCTCCCACCATTTAAAATGTCACTTTAAATATTCAACAAGACATTAATTATCTCCTTTTCAATTTACCATTGCTCTGATAAATTAATGATTTATTTAGTTCATTAGGAAGTGTCTCAATTGTTATCGGGTTCTAAATTAATAATAATTGTATATTTAATAAATTTTTTTAAGATAATCTAAGGTTTGGACAGAAGCTAATGGGTTCAGGGGCGGAACCAGGAGGTCCAAGGAATCCTCTTAGCCGNTATATATATATATATATATATATATATATATATATATATATATATATCCTGACTTGATTGTGAGTATACTTCTTTATATATTTTGAATACCTTATAAAAAAACTGAATCCGCTATTAATTGGGCCAAACCTTTAAATTGTACTCCAGCTACTCGACTGATGTTATACACATTTGGGAAGATTAAAAAAAGAAAGTGTTTTAGTCGAATGCTTCGTTCGTTCACTTTTACTTGGCATGTATATTAAAAATATATTTTTATTTTTATTTGTCACTTTACGTATATCAAGAGAAGATAATCTTTTTTTCATGTTATACCCACAATATTTATTCCTCATTTCAAATCATTTTTTCAAATCCAATAAAATATACATTAATTAATATGTGTATCATGGTAAATTATGCACTTCATTTATTGTTTCTTAAGGGGCGAGAAAAGTCAACACGTGCCAAGTAAAACTGAACGGAGGGAGTAATTCGTATGATTAGTGCTATTAGAAAGGACTGAAACTAGTAATTATACCTCCCTAGTCCCAATTTATATGGTAATATTCGAATTTCGAGAGCCAAATAAGTTTTTTATTGTCGCGACATTTCATATGCCTCTTATATATTTTAAATTACTAATTAGTGTGATTTATAGTACTTTTTACGTATTTTTCAAATATGTATTTAAACTTAATCATTCTATATCCCAATTCTAAATCAAATTAAGAAGTTTGAATTTCCAAATTCAAATTAGGACGCATAATTGGGACATATGGATTATTTATATGTTTAAATAATAAATGGTAAGAAGAAGGACAGAAGGCCCAAACTAGGGTTTCAAGGGAAGGGTTGTGAGTTGTGAACATCATAAGTGGCAAGTACAAGCACAAAACAAACATTAGTATGTATGCAAAAAGAAGTCTGTCGGGAGAGAATTGAGGGGAGGAAAGAGCTAGGGTAGTGAGAATCATTATATATCTCTCTAAAAAGTTCTTTTATTTTTTTGGATTTCTCATCCAGTGTCCGGTACTCGTATTGAAGCCTGGTTAAATCTAGATTCTCGTCGTGAAATCCCACATTGAGGGGTAAATTGTTCCTAACAAAGGCGACTTCATACTAAACGTTCGAACTCAAAACCTCTGGTTAAGAATGAACGAGTACTTACCACTCCACCACTCAACCACGACCCTTGGTTGTTCCCTATAAAGCTTTACTCCACATGGCTTCAAACATCCAATTAATTAGCATATAAGCTTTAACTCTCAAATCAGCAACATAGACTTGGAAAGAGATTTGTGTTGAGAGAGAGAGAGAGTGTTTTTCTTTATAACGAAAGTGACATGGACTGAGGACCAAAGTCAAAAGTTGCATTTGCCCTGCAGCTTCGACAAACCAAAGGCCTTCTCTCCTCTCACTCCCTACAAATCAAAGCCTGAGGTCTTATTTATCTACACTACTTTGGTTTATATTATCTTCTCATTTGTAATAATTGTCCTTGGCAAGGTTGTACATAGGCACTTTTTTCAAAAATGAATTTCCATTACACATAATCAAGAAAATGCAAGTGAGTATTGAATCCACACATATTTAGTTGGATAAGATGAATATCTATATTATCCGCCTGCTAATCTATTTTTTATCTGTATTAAATATAAATCGAGTCAGATAATTTATCTGTTTTTGCGTTATTCTTTTTCGATCCGCCCATATACAACTCGACTGTTTGCCACCCTTAAGGGTGAGTCATGTTCATTGTTAACTTGAAAGTGTATGATCAAATAAAGGAGAAAAGCGACCATTGTTAATTCTCTCTTTCTTTTATGACCGAGAAATCGGTCTAGGGTCAATCCTTAGGACCAGTTGTAGCTTCCAAACCTCAGGGATATATATTAGGTCCGTCTGTCTATCTTTCTCCAAATAATTTTGTTATGCGGCGCCTTCCCGAGATTCCTTAAAAGGGCGACGTAAGGCTAAGCAACTGATGTCAATCCAGTTGTTGTCCGTCAACTGAGGTCCCCTCCGTATGCTAGACGAGATTGTCAGTGCCGTACGGGAAAACCATTGTCAAGAGCAATTGAGAGAACATAAATGAGAATTTAGAATGAAAGAAAGTTTGATTGCATTAATGAAAGCTACTACAGAAAAGCAACACGGTGTCGAGGGGGAGAGATACCAGTATAGAGAATTGTTTGCTTGCGAGAAAGTTTGATTGCTTGATCCCCTAATAGTGCTTAAAAAAAATAAATCAAAGTTACATGAGTTGACCTAACTAAGCTAGAGGAACATAATGGAAGTACATGGAATAAAATTACTCTATATTTACAATGAAAATGACTTAGTTTTCTACAAGGTAGAAACATGTCCGTTATTAGCAACCTTATCTTTGGCATCACGACCTGCACGCGGCGTTATTCACGCGCGTGGAACTATTAGCATCTGCTTGCGGCGGGGCGCTGCCGAGGAATATCGGTGGAGCGACATAAGCATATGCGCGTTTATCACTCGGCGCAACCAAGACTACGGGACCGTCCTTAGCGTTGGGAAGCTTGTCAGGACGCCACGGGGCGCGTCCAAAGGTTTATATGGCATGGCTGGAAAGCCGTCCATGACAACTCGCATGATGCACGGCTCCAAATTGTGACCTAAATCACAAATTCCTCAACCTTTGCTGCTTGAACTAAGCACTTTAGGGCAGCAAGCTATAGCATAGTAGCATGAATAGCACTTTCATGGTTACTGTATGATTGTTAAGGGCTTTACAAAGAAGATAAAATTATTATAATGGTCAATCTGTCAGCTGATATCACGTGAAGTGGCACAAGTAGAAGTCTTTCCTATCCATTCAATTCCCATAAAACAAGCTGCTCTATTTACTAGTACTTCTACTAGTGGTAGTAGCTACCTTCCTCTCTCCATCATTCCTTTTTCTTCATCTCTTTCATTAACCAATGCTTGCCTACTTTTGCTTTAGGAATTGCAAAGATGGAAGGAAATGTAAATCTTGGTAGCCTTTGGTAAGTAACTTAATCTTATTCACATATGTCTATACATGCTATACTCTTCAATTAAGAACACAAAAGACATGTAAAAGCCACACAATAATATCATATGAAGCAAAATGCTAGTATATTTTATTATCATTTAAGGCGGACCTATGTTTAGAGTAGAGGGTCACTGGAACCGATTATTTCGGCAAAAATTCTAGATATATATGTGTATATTTGGTGAAAACGATTATATATCTTACTTGGAACCCGTAAGATCAAAAGTCAAATGGGATTATTGGTCGAGCAGTCCGCTCACGTGCCCCCATCAGCTTCAAATCATGGATCCGCCTCTGTGACTCTATCGTAAATACAAGCATAAAGAAGCACAAGAACATAGAAGGGAGAAAAAGAACTAATAAGAAAAAAAATCTACTTATGAGTGATACTTGCTACCAATTAAGTTTCTTTCAGTAAGTCTTTCTCAATAGGCTTAATTATGTACTTCTTTTTTTCCTTGTTGCTGCAGCTAGCTTATTCAGAAGTTTTAGCTTTGTCAACTTCATCAGCTGCAGCTACAGTTGTGTTTATAATATAGAGCAAACAATGTATAACTCAAGCAACTACAGCTGTAATTACAACCCCATTTTCTCATCTAATTTATTCAACATCCCTTCTCCTTGTATGCAATATGAACACGAACTTTTCTTCCAATATTACCATGATCAACTTCAACAGAATCTTGATGATGCCTTAGCTGAGATCAGTATTGAGACTGCCATTATTAACACGGCAGATTCCAACAAAGACGACGCCATAATCAGTAGAAATGAAGTTGAACAAGAGGAAGGGTGTAAGAATAAAAAGAGTAAAGTAAGCAGCAACAAGAGAGTGTCTAAGAAAGGTAGACACAGCAAGATTAACACTGCTAAAGGCCCGAGAGACCGAAGAATAAGACTTTCAATTGATATTGCTCGCAATTTTTTCAATTTACAAGACATGCTGAGGTTCGAGAAGGCGAGCAAAACTCTGGAGTGGTTGCTTATAAAGTCAAAATCTGATATCAAGGAGCTCTCCGAAAGTCGAATAAGCAAATTATGCTGTAGTACTGTTATGGGCGCAAATAGTGAATGTGAAGTTGTATCAGGAATTGATGAATCTCCATCTAATCATAAGGCAAATGTTAAAGGAAATTATTACAACAAGGAGAAGAAGAAAAAGAAGAAGAAGAAGAAGAAGAAGGAGAAAGAGAAAGAGAAATCAGTTCGTCGAGCTGCATTTTATCATCCATTTGCAAAGGAATCAAGGAAACAAGCAAGAGAGAGGGCTAGGGAGAGAACAAAACTAAAGAAAAACTTTTGTGAATCTCATCATTTGAACTTAAGATCTTGGAATTTCTCCGGAGAGGGCGAAGAATCAGGTAACCACCAAACATGTTTGTAGTTTGAGACTTTATCGCATCTAATTAAAAGTTCAAGTTATTAGAGAAGCACACTTTTTATTACTTAATGTAATTAATTATGTTCAACGAGCTCTTCACGTGCCGGCCTGACTCTTTTTCTTGGCCAAACACGTGAAATTCTTTTTAATTAAAAAAAATCGAGAACTTGAACTCAGGATCTTTGCCTGATCTAATACTATATTGAATTGTATGACCATCTAAATTAAAGGTTTAAATTATTATTAAAAGCATACTTTTAATTTACTTAATTATGTTTTCAGCGGGATATACTAGCATGAATCATCCTTGTCAAGAAATGCAAGCTGAAGTTGAAGAACTCACCTCATACAATGAGAAGCAGCTTTTATTAGGGAGTAAAGTAAACATTGGTTATGATTGTAATTTGGTGGCTACTGGCAATTGGAGCCCATTTTCCATCTTCAAGTATCAACAAAATGCTGAAATTCCTCATGAGGTAAATTTCGGACGACATTGATAAATTCATTTATAATTATAATCACATGAAAAGAAAAGGAAAATAGGAGTAGATGATTTCTAGAATACTCCAAGGGATCTATGAATTTCTTGCCCTATATGAACGCGCCATTTAGTAGCCCTACTCATATTCCAAAGGCGCTACTTCAAGTCAAGCGCAAGCTCTCCCCTTCTATTGCATACTTTTATAAATTAAAGCTGTAAACAATGTGTTCTCCCTAGCTGCATCTGATCATCTTTTTTTTTTGTTTTTTTTTTTGTTTTTGTGCAGCATCAAATTACAGACTTTCCGTTTTCGTGAATGTTGAGGTAAGCCGAGAGCAAGGAAATTCTTTGTCGACCACGTACCATCACAACTTTCTTCAGTTTGTGTTAATTCGAAATCTATGTGGTTCTGTTGATTATGTAAAATAAACTTGTATCCTCATTTTGCATATATTCAATCAAAAAACCTTTTGGTAACTCTCTCATGTATTTTATCTGTAAATTTAAGTTAATGTTCTTGCCTTAATTTAGTCAATTAATTTCATTCATATAAGTTAATATTCAAACTTCATACGAGAATTTTTTTGTGATAGAAAATCTCAATATTCTCATGTATTAGAGGGATTAAATTCGTTACTCTAGAATAAGTCTACATTAGGGTATTGCAGGACATTAAAATGAGAATAGGGTAGGATCCTCTTTTTTCAGAAGCAGTGATGACAATGTGAAGAAACTAAAGGGATTACAAAAAAAAAGAAATTGAATGGGATATAAGGGTAATTCACAGATTTTTCTTATTGATATGTCTAACACTATATAGGGTAAAGCTGCGTAAAATAGACCCTTGTGGTTCGGCCCTTCCCGAACCCCGCGCATAGCGGGAGCTTAGTGCACCGTGCTGCCTTTTCTTATGTCTTAACACTATGCTTCACTAGATTAACTTAATAGTATTGCACTTCCAATATATGCAACATATAATCATCATATGATGGAATAATTTTTAATTACCAAGATATTCTCATTCATTTATTTGATCAAAATTTTAAATCTGCAACATCATGCACATAGAATGATCCCTTGTTAATTTGTTCACTGTCGCACTCGGGCCTAGATAGTTTATTAGACTATGACTTCTATAATTACTTCCAAAAGTTTTGAACTGTGTTTATATGAGTTTATTCAATGGTATCATTGTATTTCAACAAAATTTCAATTATTAATCTCCTAGGGTTTAGTGGAACTGTCAAATATCCATGCTAGTCTCCCCATGCACAAAATTGCAGTGTCACTGTCCTAAACTTACATATCATGCCTGTAATATATTATGTTATATGTATATATAATACACATATAATATAAGGTCTACAAGATGGCTATCATAAGGTCTAAAAGATTTACCAAGTGTGAAAGCTGTGATTCTTAAATTTATAAACAATATTATTTTATTAGAGCATTCCCTTTTTCGGAATAAGGGAGGAAAGAGAAAGAATTGGATCGTTTTGGATTACAACCTCTAGCAGATGGTTTGAAATTGATTTTAAAAGAATTTATTTTACCAAGTAGTGCTAATATTTTCCTTTTTAGAATATGACTCCAGTGGCTACGTTTATGTTAAGTCTGGCCGCTCGGGCCGTTGTACCTATCGATTATGGTATGATATTGTCAGAATAAGTAGTTTTGGATAAATGGTCATACATGTTATTATATCCTCAATAAATCCCTTTAATTTACTGATATATGTATCAAATATTGCAAGATAAATGGTAAAAACCCATATATTAGTCTTTGATTTTTGGTTTTGCGCTTTCAGTTAGCTTCAGAATAAGGACTATTTGACTGTAAATATAACACAACTCTTTCTTCTTTTCATATACTCCATTTGATATAAAACTCAAGAAAAAGGTAATGGTTTTATCATCGATGTTTATACGAGTTTTACATTAATAGCATTTTGATCTTACCCGAAATGGACATGTAAAATTGAATCAGTTATTCTCAAAAGGAACTTGTATTATCTTTTTCAAAATTTTCCTTTTGCTTTACACTTACTCGCGTGAATGTAAAACTCGTCTTTAAATGTGATGCAATACATAAATGGTAAACACTTGCTCATCTTTAACATGGAAGCTAATGCAAAAAAGAAAAAAAGAGTAAGAAAAAGTTATTTATGGAATTTGAAATAAATTTTCTAAAAGATAATGACTGATGAGAATTGGTTTTGTATTTGAACTTTGCAATACAGTATTTCCTTTACAACTTGTTTGAATTGCTGTTGCGTATCGTTTCATAATGCGTATTGTATTTTATTGTATTGTACTGTGTCGTTTGATGAATACAATGTTTGGATAGGTTGTATCGTTTGTCGTCGTTTTATGATATCACACACTAGCAATATTATTGAAACAATTTATGATACGGTATATAAAAAAGTAGGGTAAATAATAATTAAAATAAAATAATTTAATAATAATAAAGGGTGAGATTGAGAGAAAAAGACAAAGTAACGACGCGACCACATCATATCAGTCGTTATATAAAGTGACACTTTTCGTCATTATGTAACGATAAATTTAACGATAAGTTACAATAAAATTTAAGTAACAATACGATAGGTAACAACCGTCCAAACAAGCTGTTAGTATTCCTTTATTTAGGCGTTACCTATGCCAAAAACTTCTCTCTTAATTTCTCTCTTTTTCTTTACTCTTCTAATTCTAGTAATTAATTATCAGCAGTAATATTTGACTTGGGAGACACCAACGACGAGAGCTTTTTCAGGTGGATAGTTGTAATTCTCAAATTGTTCATCTCCTTCTATATTGATAACGACAAGTTGGCATGCGCAAGAAAAGGAAGCATTAGCGACAAGAAACAGAATAAGCTACACTTCACATTTTTTTTATCTGAGGAATATCATTATGAAAAATCCTATTCTAGGTAAATTTTCTTCCCTCTGGAATTTTTAGTAACTCTAGGTTAGTAAGAAGAAGAAGACAGCAGCGTTTGAGTAGGGTTTTGGACCAAACTGTAAAGCAGAGGCGGATCCAGCATTTAGTGTTTATGAATTCCTGTAACGATTTCGAGTAAATTTTAAATAGTAAATGGGTTCACCTCCGAGCATTTATACATATTTAATAATTTTTTGGAATATATTTATACTGTTTTTGATAAAATCTACTAGGTTCACGTGAACCCGTAAGCGGGGAGGTGGATCCGCCCCTGATGTAAAGGGTAAAACCAAGGAAGACAAAGGTTAGAGGTAGAACTCAGTTTATGAGTTTTGAAGTTTTCATTGAATTCATAGCTCATTTTAATTATCAAATTTTTAATTAAATATCATATATATATAATAAAATTTTCAAAAATTAATATAAGATCTGACCAAAGTTTTTGGATTCGTCCGAACTAGAATATTTGATGGGCAATTAAAGTAATTAATGACCATTTAAAAGAAGATGCGTTGGTATTGTACTATGTGTCGTCAAAACTAGTACCCATACTTCACATTCATGGTCCCCAACCTTAGTGGAAGCAGCAGAGATTAGGGTTTTTGACCTATGGCTTCCCCCCCACTAGGTATCTGTGCACACACGTGCGCACTGTTTCTGCATGTGAAAAGCCAAAAAGAGAAAAAACAAAAAGAAAAAAAAAAAGGTTTGCTGGAGAAGGAAGAATCGGAGTCTGATAACCCTGAGCTCGTTTGATCTGTTATCCGGGATTATAGTAATGGAATATATATAAGGTACTCTATTCATTTTAATTTATACAAACCTATTTGACTTAACATAGAGTTTAAGAATTAAACGAAGACTTTTAAAATTTATGATCGTAAACAAATCATAACATTTGTATGACTATAGTTTTTTTAAAATTTGTGGTATTAAATATGTCGGAGTATTTATATGACTATAAAAATTTCACATGAGGGTCGATTGGAAGTATAAGTTAACGTATTCTCAAATTTAGAAAGGTTCATTCTTGATAGAATAGAGCAAAAAAGAAATATGTTCGTATAAACTAAAACGGAGGAATTATAATATAAAACATATATTTAGTTGAAACTAGATAAATGGATAACCTTTTGTTTCTAATTTTAACAGGTGAGTTGATGGATGGTGGAATTAACAATGTAAATTACACTTATCAACTTACAGTATTATTGTTAATACTTAAGTTGGAAAATCTAGTGGTTCGGAAAAAATTTAGTGAAAAGAATTACTACTGTTATCTTTTGGCAAAGGAGGGTATCAGAAAGGCTAATATGCAAATTAATCTGCCAGTTCCACCTCCGTTTGTTGGGTTAGCTGTCTCAACATACAACATAGGAATAAACCGACCAAATCGTACCGAACCGAGTTTTAGTTTCTTCTAATAAAATCGTAGATTTTTATATAAATTTATAACCGTATCAATAATTAGGGTAAGTTTTTTATTTTATGAAAATAAATCGAAAAAAACTGAACCGTACCGAACAAGATTACATAGGAAAAATATATTCTTATATTAAGTTTAAAAATAATAAAGTATTAAATTTTTCCTTGGGCCTTGGAATTATGAAAATGGTTACAACGCAACAACTAATTAAACTCATAATTCTATCTCAAACCTATTATACTATTCCTATTGAAACTAATCTATTTCCAACATATTCACTAGCAAAACACAAGGTTTTCTAACGATTATGAGTAGAAAACAATAATGTATTGAATATGTTTTCTTTCGTATGATTTAAATTTATATTTTCGAATATTTAATCTTCTATAGACTTTATTCTTGAGTCTCACCTTGCTTAATATCTTCTACTCGTTTGATTTATATTTTCTTGTCTTTGCTTAATTTCTTTTATGCTTGATGGATCTATACTTTGACCAGCTTTCATGTTTTCTTAATTCATCACCCTTTAAATAGTAAAAATGTTTAGAGAGTTTTGCTAAGTCCTATAAAAGTACGTATGTAATTGCATTCTGCTTCTACTAGCTAGTGACTTTTGAATGACATTTAATATCGAAAATTAAATGAATCGTACCGATACCGAGAACTCGACATGATTGATATGGTTTTTAAAAGTCTAATTTTGGTTATACATAATAAAATAACCGAAAAATTAGTATGGTACAAATTTTATAAAATAACTGGCCGAACCGAACCATTGACACCCCTAGTTAATGGTTGTTTATTTTCTAGCCTAATATAATTAACCCTAATTACCAACAACAAAAAAGCAGTGTAAATAACATCATAAATAACAGATATTAGCTGACATGGTAATAATAAACTTTGTTTCACATATCATCATGTAAAAGAAGTCTAAACCTTATTTATCTTTTAGGAATGTAGAAGTCTTCTGTCAGTATAGTAAATTTGTTTCATTTCTATACAATTATTTCACTATTCCTTGGTCTAAATAATAACCTAATTAAAAGATAAATCACACAATGACACTAACAGAAAACTACCAAATGGCCAAAAAATTTAGTTCATTAAAGGATTGACCATTTCACTTTAGCATATCTGCATTTGTTTTCAACTCATTTTCTAGCAGAATAGTTGCATCAAAAGCTTGTGTCAATGTTGTCCAATCAAAGAGAATCTTACCCCTTCAGCTATTTCTGCATTTGTTTTTAATTCAGAAAGCGAACCCCACCCCCGGGCCCCTCCCTCCTCCCAAAAAACAAAAGTAGTTTTCCAAAAGGAATTATTGAAAAAAAGATGAAGAAAGTCTTGGCACTAAAAGATATTTGTATATGTTACTGCAGTGAAAGTAACATCTAACGTTGTAGTGAGACTATCCAAGAAAATATGTTTATTCCATCAACCAATATTGTGTAACGATCTGGCCGGTCGTTTCGAGAGTTATAGTCCAATTTTTTCTATTTCTGCTTCTTTTGTGCTTTACATCTGTATTATGTCTTACCGGATTGGTTGGTTCGGGTCCGGAATGGTTTTGGAGTGAACTGAGGCACTTAGTTTCTTAATTGGAAGCTTAAGTTGGGAAAGTCGACCAGACATCGATTTGTGTGTAAATGACCTCGGATTGAATTTTGATCATTCTGTTAGCTCCGTTAGGTGATTTTAGACTTAGGAGCGGGTCCGGAATATGATTTGATGATCCGTAGTAGAATTAGGCTTGAATTAACGAAAGTTAGAATTTTGGCGGTTTTGGCAGGCAGTGGAATTTTTGATATCGGAGTCAAATTGGATTTTCGGAAGTAGGAGTAGGCTCGTGGTGTCATTTTTGACTTGTGAGTAAAATTTGAGGTCAATCGGACATGGTTTGGTAGGTTTCGGCGTCGTTTGTGGAATTCGGAAGTTTAGAAGTTCTTTAGGCTTGAATTCGGGCATAATTTGGTGTTTTGATATTGTTTTGAGTGATTCGAAGGTTCGACTAAGTTCGTATCATGTTATAGGACCTGTTGGTATGCTTGGTTGAGGTCTCGAGGGCCTCGGGTGATTTCGGGTGGCTAACGACTTGATATGAGTTGATGAATTGCAGCTGAAGTTGCTGCTACTGGTTTAACCGCACCTTCGGAGTGGGAACCACAAGTGCGAGTCCGCAGAAGCGAAGAAGGAGCCGCAGATGTGGCTAGGGAGGATCTGGGCAGAGGACTTAGGTGCGATGGCATTCCCGCACCTGCAGTGGTTGCAAAAGCGGATTTAGGGGCGCACGTGCGAGTTTGGACCTCAGGTGCGTTGTGGTTCCCGCACACGCGAAGAGCGCAGATGTGGTCACTTCGCATGAGCGGAGGCAGGGTTTAAGTGATTTTCTGCAGAAGCGGGGCTTTGCCCGCAGCTGTGGCTCCGCAGATGCAGAAATGGAGTCGCGGGTGCGAGAAGTCTAGGCATAACCTATAAATAGAAGGCTTCGAGATTTTTCACCATTTTCATCATTTCTTAGCTCGGGTTTTGGGTATTTTGAGAGGGATTTCGAAGTAATCACTGAGGTAAGTTCCTTGAGCCTATTTATCTTCAGTAATGGTGTTTCCCCAATGATTTTACACCTAATTAGGAAAATTTTGAAGTAAAATTTAGGGGTTTCGGGCCTTGGGAATTGGAGAGTGAATTTTGTGGTTTTTTTTG
>ML394173.1:315030-401556 GCA_005239525.1 Nicotiana knightiana | reverse complement strand
GTAATAATACAAAACAGGATATAACGAAATGCAGTAGACATGTGAGACAGTAGGCAACAGATAGCTATCAAATATAGAAATCCAGGAAACTACTGAAAATAAGCAACAATGTACACTTTCCTTTTTTCCCCCAAATATCTGTCAATTCAATATCAATGGAAACAGTACCAAATATCCAAGAGCACAAAGGGTAAGACAACCGGTCGGAGTCATAAGGAAATATCTAGACACTGAATAGATGTAAAGCTTCCCCCGCTCGCGAATCATACCTGTGACTCGGGTGCTGACACATTTATATACAATTACCATAAAGCTTCCCTCGGTTGCGAATCATACCTGCGATTCGAGTGCTGACACACTTATGTATAATTACCATAAAGCTTCCCTCGATTGCGAATCATACCTGCGATTCGAGTGCTGACTCTCATACGTACATATATATACCGACATATCAATAACTTAGTAGGGGATATACCTGTAACACGGATTGATAAACTGGGAGTTCAAGTGCAACTTTCAACATTTCCATATCAATTCAAAAGCAATAGGCAGCTCAAAGAACACCCAAAGATACATATAAGGCACATAGAGACATGTTTGTGAGCCCTAAAACTACCCGACATAGCATGATAGTCGCCACGTACTGACTCTCGTCACTTTGTACACACTTAGCCCCCAAAACAATTACACACACATATATAACATCTATGGGGACAATTCCCTTTTACAAGGTTAGAAAGGAGACTCACCTCGTGTCGAATCTACCCCTCGGACCAAGGATGCGCCCGAACTCTGAACTCTACACCCAAGGACTCGCAACTACCCAAATACGGTACAATGACATCAATGCATGCTCAAATAAGGGAAATTATCCTATTTATTCAATAATTCAACATTCTTGAAGAATTCCCAAAATCCAACCGCGGGCCCACACGCTCGAATTCACGGAGGAATCGCTCACCCGAAGCCTAAGGATCGTTAACATATGATTTCTACTTGAATGTATAGCAATAAATGGGTAATTCACCAATTTCTCAAGAACCCTAAATTATTAGCCAATTCTTGACTTTTCAATGGTTTAGTAGTTAATTTAGCTAGAAGATCATGCATTAAACTAGTATTAAAGTGGAATTAACTTACCTTGACAGTAGCTAGGTTGTGGTGTGCTCTCCCCAAGCTCACAAGACTCTAATGGTGGAGGAAAATGAATGAATGGGGTGAAATCCCGAGTTTCAAAGAATATATACTGCCTGGCCTACAGGGATTCCGCACCTGCGGCTCGGGGTCTGCACCTGCGGTCTCGCGCCTGCGAGCTGGTGCTCGCACCTGCGGAACTAGACGGAAAGGGCTGGGTTCGCACCTATAGAGGGATGGCCGCACCAGCGATTCTGCTCTTGCGAACTTTTGTCCGCACCTTCGAGAAAGGGGGACCTTACCTGGGGTCGCGACTGCGATGCTTGGGACCGCATGAACGGTCCCGCACCTGCGACTGGGCAACCGCACCTGCGGTCACACCAGATCAGGTGCACCAGCAGCTATTTTAGCTGCTTTTTATCCTGTTGGGTACCCGGGAGGCCCCTGGGCCCACCCGAGCCCTCGTCCAAATATACCAACAAGTCCCAAATCATAATACGGACTCGCTCGAGCCTTCGGAACACCCAAAAAAATGCTAAAACTCAAAATCACACTCAAAACCCCAAGAACCAAACTTAGGAACTTTAAGTTTCTAGACTTCGCTAAAAACGCGCTGAACCGACCTATACTACTCGGAGTGACACCAAATTTTGCAGGCAAGTCATAAATGACATAACAGAACTATTCCCGGTCTTGAAATTCCATTCGGACCTTGATAACACAAAAACACGTCCAAAACCACAATAGGAACCTAAAGAACTTCTTATTTCAATATTGGACGCTGAAACGCTCCCGGATCATCAAAAACCCATTCCGAACATACGCCCAGGTCGAAAATCATCACACGAAGCTACCGGAACCGAAGAAACTCGATTTCGAAGTCGTTTACCCAAAGTGTTGACCGAAGTCAAACTTGGCCTTAAAGGTCAACCTTAAGGAACCAATTGTTCTTGTAGCACTCTAAGCACCTCCAAATCCCGGACCACCAGTTCCCGCAAGTAATAAATCGTAAAAATCCGCTATGGGAAGTTTCGTTTAGGGGGACGGGGTCCGATAACGCAAAACGACTGGTCAGGTCGCTACATTCTCCACCTCGTAAACAAACGTTCGTCCTTGAACGGGTCTAGAATCATACCAGAAGTGTTGAATATGTGTGGATATCTGCTCCGCATGTCCTTCTCGGACTCCCAAGTCGCCTTCTCAACTGGATGGCCCTTCCACTGGACCTTTACGGCAGAAACTCTCTTGGACCTCAACTGGCGGTCCTGTCTATCAATAATAGCAACTGGCTCCTTCTCGTAGCCGAACCTCTCATCCAACTGAATAGTGCTAAAATCAACCACGTGAGAGAAGTCAGCGTGGTACCTCCGGAGCATGGATACATGAAAAACTGGATGAACTCCTAATAAATTGGGAGGCAAGGCCAACTCATAAGCAACCTCCCCAACTCGCCTCAACACCTCGAATGGACCTATAAACGTCGGGCTGAGCCTCGGGCTCAGCTTGCCCTTCTTCCCAAACCTCATAATACCCTTCATAGGCGACACTTTCAACAGAACTATTTCTCCCTCCATAAACAATACATCACGTGCCCTCTGATCCGCGTAACTCTTCTGTCTATACTGTGCTGTAACGGAGCCTTTCCTGAATCAACTTCACCTTCTCCAAGGCATCCCTCACCAGGTCGGTGCCATATAACTTAGCCTCGCCAGGCTCGAACCACCCGATAGGAGAACGACATCGCCAACCATACAAAGCCTCAAATGGTGCCATCTCAATGCTGGACTAATAATTATTATTGTAAGCAAAATCGGCCAAAGGAAAGAACTGGTCCCACTGACCTCCGAAGTCAATCACACATGCCCTGAGCATGTCCTCCAATATCCGAACTGTACGCTCTGACTGATAATCAGTCTGAGAGTGAAATGTTGTGCTGAGGTATATTTGGGTGCCCATCTTACTATGCAATGCTCTCCAGAAGTGCGAGGTGAACTGAGGACCTCAATCTGATACAATGGACACCGGCACACCATGAAACCAGACTATCTTCCGAATATAGATCTGGGCCAACCTCTCAAAACTATATGTAGTAGCTACTGGAATGAAATACGCCGATTTGGTCAATCTATCCACAATGACCCAAACCGCGTCCACCTTCCGCAAAGTCTGAGGCAACCCAACCACGAAATCCATAGCGATGCGCTCCCATTTCCACCCAAGAATGGGCATCTACTGAAGTAGGCATCCTGGCCTCTGGTGCTCATACTTCACCTGCTGGAAATTAAGACACCTAGTCACATACTCCACAATGTCCTTCTTCATCCGCCTCCACCAGAAATGCTGCTTCAACTCAGGATACATCTTCGTAGCACCAGGATGAATAGAATACCGAGAACTATGTGCCTCCTCTAGAATCCTCTCCCTCAGGCCATCAACATTAGGAACACATAAGCAGCTCTGAAGTCTCAGAACACCATCCTCGCCAATAGTAGGCTCCTTGGCCCTACCCTGAACCACTGTCTCCCAAATCTCTGCTAAGCACGGATCATAGAACTACCGGGCCTTAATCTCCCCCAATAACGAATACTGAGAAACCACATGGTTAAAACTCGACAAGGCCCTAAAAGGTCTAACCTCACTAGGCGATTGGCCTAGGACTGAATGTCCAAGGCTAGAGGTCTCTTCTCTACTGCAATATAAGCAAGCTACCCATACTCTCCGCCTTCCTGCTCAAAGCATCTGCTGCCACATTTGCCTTGCCCGGGTGATAAAGAATGGTGATATCATAATCCTTCAAAAACTCGAGCCATCTGCGCTGCCTCAAATTAAGATCCTTCTGCTTGAACAAGTGCTGCAAGCTACGATGGTCTGTATAAACCTCACAGGACACTCCATACAAGTAGTACCTCCAAATATTAAGAGCGTGAACAATCACCGCCAACTCCAAATTGTGCACAGGATAATTCTTCTCATGAACCTTCAGCTGGCGTGAAGTATAAGAAATAACTCTCCCATCCTGCATCAGTACACACCCCAAGCCAACGTTTGAAATGTCACAATATACTGTGTACATCCCAGAACAGGAAGGCAATACTAGATATGGTGTTGAGGTTAATGTTGTCTTGAGCTTATGAAAGCTCGCCTCACACTCGTCAGACCATCGAAACGGGGCATTCTTCTGAATCAATGGAGTTGCAATAGAAGAGAAACCCTCCACCAATATAATAGCATGTTAGGCCCAAAAAGCTCCTGATCTCTGTAGCTGAAGTAGGACGCGACCAACTCTGAACTACCTCGATCTTCTGACGATCAACCTTGATACCCTCTCCGGATACCACATGCCCCAAAAATGCCACGGAATCCAAACAAAACTCACACTTGGAGACTTAGCATATAGCTTCTATTCTTGCAGAGCCTGGAGCACAACTCTCAAATGTTGCTCGTTCCCCCCCAGGCTACGTGAGTAAATCAAAATGTCATCAATGAAGACAATGACAAAGGAATAAATATACGGCATGAACACCCTATTCATCAAGTCCATGAACACTGTCGGGGCATTAGTCAAGCCAACATTACCAGGAACTCATAATGGCCATATCTCGTATGAAAAGCAGTCTTCAGAACATCTCAAGACTGAATCCTCAACTGATGATACCCCCATCGCAAATCAATCTTAGAAAATACACGAGCACCCTGCAACTGGTCAAACAAATCATCGATGCGCGGCAAGCGATACTTGTTCTTAATGGTAACCTTGTTCAACTGGCGGTAATCAATACACATCCGCATAGACCCATCCTTCTTTTTTACAAATAAAACTGGAGCACCCCACGGCGATACACTCGATCTGATGAACCCCTTAGCTAACAACTCCTCAAGATGCTCCTTCAACTCCTTCAACTCCTTCAACTCTTTCGGAGCCATAAGGTACATAGGAATAGATATAGGCTGGGTGTCTGGAGCTAAATCAATGCAGAAATCAATATCACGGTCCAGAGGCATGCCCGGAAGATCCGAAGAAAATACATCCGCAAAGTCTCAAACCACTGGCACTGAATCAATCGTCGGAGACTAGGTGGTGGTGTCCCGCACATAAGCAAGATAGGCAGACAACCCTTCTCGACCATATGTCGAGCCTTCACAAATGAAATAGCCCGGCTGGCTGCACTAACTGAAGAACCCCTCCACTCCATCCTAGGCGACTCGGGCATGGCTGAAGTAACTGTCTTGGCATGGCAATCAAGCACGGCATGATAAGGAGATAGCCAATCCATGCCTAGAATAACCTCAAAATCAACCATGTCGAGCAATAAAAGGTTAGCTCTCGTCTCGAACCCACAGAAGGTGATCACACAAGACCGATACACCCGGTCTACCACCACAGAATCGCCCACAAGAGTGGAAACATATATAGGAGATCCCAAGGACTCACGAGAAACATCCAGAAAAGGAGCAAATAGGGATGAAACATATGAATAAGTGGATCCTGGATCAAACAATACAGAAGCCTCTCTACCACATACTGAGATAATACCTGTGATCACGGCGTCTAAGGCCACTGCGTATATGGTCGGAATAGCATAGAACCTGGCTGGAGCACCAGAAGACTGAGCCCCACCGGAGTGAACAGGAGCTGCCTGACCTCCCCCTGACTGGCCTCCACCTCTAGGATGACCCCTGCCGACCTGTCCTCCACCTCTAGGTGGCCGGACTACTAGTGCTGAACTCATAGGCTGATAACCCTGCTGCACTATCTTGCCCCGAAACTTGGGACAAGCCCTCCTCACATGGACCAGATCCCCGCACTCGTAATATCTCACAGGTGACATATCCTGCTGTCTCAAAAAAGAAGAATCCTGAATGGCCGAAGAGCGATGTGAACCCTCAGGCATAGCACTGAAATAGGAAATGAAGGATCTCTGGCGACTGGAGTCACCACTAGGAGAACTCTGAATAGTTGGAGGACGATAGGAGCGCTCTGGCATGGCACTGAACTGGGGCCGAACTGGAACACCTCGGGGAGGTGGTGGAGGTGTTGAATAAGAAGGCATGCTGGGCTGCCAACCCCAAAGTGACCTCTGCTCCTAGCTGGGGCATCCTTAAAATCTCCTGAGAACCTAGCCCTCTTATCTTGCTGACCCTGCTCCCTGCTCCTCGGCCGATAGCCCTCGATCCGGTGAGCAATCTCCACTACGAGCTGATAAGGAGTACCCATCTCCACCTCTCGAGCCATGGTGGATCTAATACCTGGATGAAACCTTGCTACAAACCTCCGCACTCTCTCAGCATTGGTGGGTAATACCATAAGTTCATGGCGTGACAGCTTTGAAAATCTGGCCTCATAATTTGTCACGGACATCTGTCGTGCTCTAACCGCTCAAACTGACCCTGCAGCTCTTCCCTTCAGAGGGTGGAATATATCTGTCCAAGAACATCTATGTAAACTTCTCCCAAGTGACAGTAGGAGAATATGCTGGCCTGCTGAGAATATAAGACTGCCACCACCTGCGAGCTCTGCCCTCTAATTGGAATATGGTGAAATCCACTCCATGGGACGCTAGGATCCCCATGTTGTGAAGTATATCCCTGCACCTATCAATGAAGTCCTGGGCATCCTCACCTCGCTCACCCTCGAAGACTGGAGGGCGCAATCGAGTCCATTTGTCTAACATCTTCTATTGATTGCCATCCGCAGTTGGTCTGGGCTCCATAGCTGCTACTACAGGCTAGGTACCACCCATGGGCAGTGTACCGGGGGTGTGATGTAATGCTGATGTCGGTCCTGCGGCCTGGACAGTAAGGGTCTGGGCTACCCCTCTCGCCTGAGAAGTGGCAGGATCTGCTGGAAATAAACCAGCCTGGGACATAGTGTCCATAAATCTCATCATACGGCCCATGACTGCCTGGAAGCCTGGCACCGTCATAAATTCTACTGGTGCAGGATCTATTGAAGGCACCTCATCCTTCTCCTCTATAATAGGGTCCTCTAGTCGCGGGACCGGAATAGCTCTGAGACGCCCTCATCCCCTACCACGGGCCAGTGCCCTCCCCCGGCCTCTAGCAGCGGGGGTAGCGGCCCTTCCCGGGTCTGGAACATCAGATGCGCGCGTCCTCCCCTTGTGAGAGAATAGAAGAATGAATTTAATAAATCATCGACTGCACGATAGAATAAGAACAAAGAGAGGTTTCCTAACACCCTATAGCCTCCTGAAGATAAGTACAGACGTCTCCGTACCGATCCGCAAGACTCTACTGGGTTTGCCCGTGACTCGTGAGACTTACGTGAACCTAGTGCTCTTATACCATGTTGTCACCGACCCAAAATCCAACACAGGTCGTGATGGCGCCCAACGGAGTCAGGCAAGCCAATAGTTATTTACTAGTGAGATTATCCTTATTTAACATACCAACCCCACATATTCCCAAAGTTTTAAGCTTAGATCATTTAAATAAAAGCGAAAACATTATCCAACTTAAGTAAATACAAACACAATGATCATGATCTAATATATACAGTCCCAAAATAAAGAGTCTACTATGTGCGTGCCAGGAACTAGTGTCACAAGTCAACAGGCGAACTAGTAGAATATACAAAAGGTTATACAAACTGTACTGTTGTCTGACAGAAGTAGACAGAAATGAACAAAAGATAACTCCATAGCACTGTTGAGAATCGCCAAGGGAGACAGCTCACCTTGGAGTCAGGTCCAGAATATACGTCAAGCTCCGGTCGGGTAACCAGAAGTACCAGCCTCAGAACCTGTACAATTAAGTACAGAAGTGCAGTATGAGTACATAAATATATATATATATATATATATATATATACGTACCCAGTGAGTATCCCGCCTAACCTCGAAGAGGTAGTGACGAGAGGTCGACATAACACTCACTAAGGTCCAACAGTAATAATACAAAATAGGATATAACGAAATGCAGTAGACATGTGAGACAGTAAGCAGCAGATAGCTATCAAATACAGAAATCCAGGAAACGATTGAAAATAACCAACAATGTACACTTTCCTTTTTCCCCCAAATATCTGCCAAGTCAATATCAATGGAAACAGTATCAGATAGCCAAGCGCACACAAGGGTAAGACAATTGGCCGGAGTCATAAGGAAATATCTAGAAACTGAATAGACGTAAAACTTCCCCCGCTCGCAAATCATAATTGCGACTCAGGTGCTGACACATTTATATACAATTATCATAAATCTTCCCTTGATCGCGAATCATACCTGCGATTCGATTGCTGACTCTCATATGTACATATATATACCGACATATCAATAACTTAGTAGGGGCTATACCTGTAACATGGATTGATCAACTGGGAGTTCAAGTGCAACTTTCCACATTTCCATATTAATTCAAAAGTAATAGGCAGCTCAAAGAACACCTAAAGATACATATAAGGCACATAGAGACATGCTTGTGAGCCCTAAAACTACCCGACGTAGCATGATAGTCGCCATGTACGGACTCTCGTCACTTTGTACGCACGTAGCCCCCAAAACAATTACACACAGCATATATAACACCTATGGGGACAATTCCCTCTTACAAGGTTAGAAAGGAGACTCACCTCGTGTCGAATCTACCCCTCGGACCAAGGATGTGCCCGAACTCCGAACTCTACACCCGAGGACTAGAAACTAGACAAATACGGTACAATGACATCAATGCATGCTCAAATTAGGGAAATTATCCTATTTATTAAATAATTCAACATTCTTGAAGAATTCTCAAAATCCAACCGCGGGCCTACACGCTCGAATTCACGGAGGAATCACTCACCCGAAGCCTAAGGATCGTTAATATATGATTTCTACTTGAATTTGTAGCAATAAATGGGTAATTCACCAATTTCTCAAGAACCCTAAATTATTACCCAATTCTTGACTTTTCAATGATTTAGTAGTTAATCTAGCTAGAAGATCATGCATTAAACTAGTGTTGAAGTGGAATTAATTTACCTTGACAGTAGCTAGGTTGTGGTGTGCTCTCCCGAAGCTCACAAGACTCTAATGGTGGAGGAAAATGAATAAATGGGGTGAAATCCCGAGTTTCAAAGAATATATACTGCCTGGCCTACAGGGATTCCGCACTTGCGGCTCGAGGTCCGCACCTACACTCTCGTGCCTGCGAGCTGGGGCTCGCACCTGCGGTACTGGACGGGTAGGGCTGGTTTATCACCTGCGGAGGGATGGCCGCACCAGCGGTTCTGCTCCTGCGGACTTTTGTCCGCACCTGCGAGAATGGGGGACCTTACCTGGGGTCGCACCTGCGATGCTTGGGGTCGCATGAGCAGTCCCGCACCTTCGACTGGGCAACCGCACCTGCGGTCACACCAGATCAGGTGCACTAGCAGCTATTTTAGCTGGTTTTTAGCCCCGTTGGGTACCCGGGAAGCCCCTGGGACCACCCGAACCCTCGTCCAAATATACCAACAAGTCCCAAATCATAATACGGACTAGATCGAGCCTTCGGAACACCCAAAGCAACGTACTAAAACTCAAAATCACACCTCAAAACCGAAGAACCAAACTTAGGAACTTTAAGTTTCTAGACTTCGCTAACAACGCTCCGAACCAACCTATACTACTCGGAATGACAACAAATTTTGCAGCCAAGTCATAAATGACATAAAGGAACTATTCCCGATATCGGAATTCCGTTCGGACCTCGATAACACAAAAACACGTCCAAAACCACAATAGGAACCTAAGGAACTTCTTATTTCAATATTGGGCGCTAAAACGCTCCCGGGTCATCAGAAACCCATTCCGAACATACGCCCATGTCCAAAATCATCACACGAAGCTATCGGAACTGACAAAACTCGACTTCGATGTCGTTTACCCAAAATATTGACCGAAGTCAAACTTGGCCTTAAAGGCCAACCTTAAGGAACCAATTGTTCCTGTAGCACTCTAAACACCTCCGAATCTCGGACCACCAGTTCCGCAAGTCATAAATCACAAAAATCCGCTATGGGTAGTTTCATTTAGGGGAACGGGGTCCGATAATGCAAAACGACCAGTCGGGTCATTACATCATGCGTACGTAGCCCCCACAAATAGAAGCACATATTAAGCAATTCACCCATGGGGTTAATTCCCTCTTATAAGCTTAGAAAAGAAACTTACCTCATCTTAAAGCCCACTTTCCGGTCTCAATTTCGCTCTAAAGCCCCAACTTGGTGGCATTCAATCCGAAACTAGCCAAACAACGTGCAAATTAATCAAATCTACTCAAATGCTTGAAATTTAATAATTTATAAAAATTTCAAACTCCGCTCACAAAGTTTGTTGTGGGGCCCATGTAACGGAACCCAACGAAATTCACAAAATCCGACAACCCATTCAATTACGAGTTCAACCATACTACTTTCATTCAAATCCGACTCTGAATCAGTATTCAAAACTCGAAAATTCATTTTGTGAAATTATAGAAATATCTTCCGATTTATTCTTGAAAAATCAATAATATAACGCGGAAAATGATGATTAATCTATGAAATACAATCACAAGTGAGTCAATAATGCTTACCCCATGTTTTGTGGTGAAATTCCTCTCCAAAATCGCTAAATCCCAAGGTTCCCCATTAAAAATATGAAGTAATAGCTCAAAGGTATGAAATGGAGGACTTATAACACTGACCCGACTTCCTTCTCCACGTTCGCGAGCCTCCTATCGCGTTCTGATGAACGAAATTCGCAAAAGCCATATCCAAACTCTTCTCAGGAAGCCTCTAGTATAATGGTCATGACATTTCATACGAAACTCCAAATAATAAATGGTTTAACTTTATGAAAACTAGATACCAATATCTATAACTTTTGTGTTTTTGTGATCTCCTAATTCCTAATATATTTTAGGATATAAGCTTACAAAGTCAGCCCTATGCAACACAACTTTCTTTTTCGCGATTTCCAAACATCTTACCGGATAGCCTATAGTGTACCAACCATAACTTATTGTAAACAACTCTAAATGCCAAATGGTTTAATTTTATCAATACTATACACAAAAATCTACAACTTTTGTTCTTGGATCATCTCCAAACTCTTTATAGATTCCGAGATATAAGCTTCCAAAGTCAGACGATAGACAGTAGGAATTCCTTCTTCGCGAACGCGAGGATCTCATCACGAACGCGATGAACAAAGTCCCAGTAGAAAAATCTTCCTTCGCGAACACGTGAGGCTCCTCGCGAACGCAAATAACAACACCAGACATAAGAAAACCATCATCTAAAGTAACCCAGAATAATCCAATAACACCCGAAACATACCTGAAACACACCCGAGTCCCCCGGAACCCCAACCAAATATACCAACAAGTACTAAAACATCATGCGAACTTAGTCGAGGCATCAAATCACATCAAACAACACTAAAACATGAATAAAACGATAATTCAAGCCTAATGAAACTAATAAATTTCAACTTCTACATTCGATGTTGAAATCTATCAAATCAAGTCCGATTGACCTCAAATTTTGCACACAAGTCATAAATGACATAACGGACCTATTCCAATTTCCAGAATCGAATTTTGACCCAGATATCAAAAAGTAAACTCCCGATCTTAGCCATCTCAAGCCAAAATCAACCACGGACTTCTAATAAATATTCGTACACACTCATAAGTCCAAAATCACCATACGAAACTAATACTATGCTCGAAATCCCAAACGGACATCGATAACATTAAAAAAATACTTCAACCCAAATTCATGAAATTCTTCCAAAATGCTAACTTTCCACAATAAGCATCGTAACGCACTTGGGTCATCCAAAAACCGATCCCGAAATACGGTCAAGTCCACAATCATCATACAAACCTATTGAAACCTTCAAATCCCGATTCTGATGTCGTTTACTCAAAAGTCAAACCTTAGTCAACTCTTCCAACTTAAAGCTTTCGAAATGAAATTTTCTTTCCAAATCAATTCTGAACTTCCCGAAATTCAATTCTGACCTCATGTATAAGTAGCAATACCTGAAGTGAAGCTACCCAAGGCCTCAAACTGCCGAATGACGCACTAGATTCAAAATGATCGATTGGGTCGTTACAGGGCCCGGGGGTCGATTTTTGGGTTGATTTTTAGTTTTTTGATAAAGATTGAGGCTTTATGATCCGTGGCGGGACCCCTTTTTCTCAGGAAATCGGTTTTCGACATTTGAAAACTCCTTTTGAGAGAAGGGAAAAGGAATTGGTTGAGAGTTGCCACCTAACGGATTAAGGTGCGTTAGGCCACCTATAGCAAATAACTCAGATTATACCAGTTTGCATCACCAGAGATCGGGTAAGGGCTCAAATTACCTTGAGAGGGAGGTGTTAGGAACCCCTCGAGGTCCACAACGGTGGGTCCCTTCTGAACTTAACTTATGTAAATGAGTCTAAGAAAGCGAAGAAACTATTTAATAGGGATGGGGGTCCTAAATTTTTTAGCCTATACGATCACCCCCTGCAACTTAAATAATATTTTGTAACTCTCCCAAGAAGGGGGCATTACTCGTATTATTCATCGAGCACAAACTATCATCTCCTGCTACCCAATTACTATCTTTAAGTTTTTTACCTAAAGTGCTCTAATCAATTCTAACTTGTGTCCTATGTGTGCACTACCAGTACCTTACCTATGGTCCTGGAGGCATTGGGACCTCTATTTTAGGATGGCTCTAGACTCGACCTAAGTTGCTCAAAATTGTAAAATACTAGGCGACAAGAAAAACAGTTAGGACTTTTCAAAAAAAGATAGATATGGGCTCAAATTAACCTCCACATATAAACAGCAAATGCACGCAGCTAATTAATAGGTTTTATTAATCATAGAGTCCTATAGGCAGGATATCTATGTGATGTTGAATAGGCAGGCAGGCGTATGTAGAATCAATTCCTTAATGCGAGTATTAGAACCTACATGTATATTTTCCTACTGATATTAGCCCAGCGCAGTATCTGGACGTTCATACGATAATGAATAACAGCAAATCACAAGCATAAGTCCAGAATTATTATTTAATCCTGTAGGCATATTGCCTAGGTGATTGACAGTGATAATCGTATTCAGAATTAGTTAATAGAATCCTATAGGCATGATTTCCACAAGTGTGCTGATTACAACCCTATAGGCCTGATTTCCAGGATTGAACTGATTTTTATCCTATAGACATGATTTCTAAAATTGAACTGATTTTAATCCTATAGGCATGATTTCTAGAATTGAACTGATTTTAATCCTATATGCATGATTTCTAGAATTGAACAGATTTTAATCCTATAGGCATGATTTCTATAATTGAACATATTATAATCCTAGAGGCATGATTTATATCATTAAGCAATACATGACCATGAATTTATACACATTGAGCCAGACAAAAATTAAACCAAGTATTGGTCCTATAGGCATGGTTTCTAACACAGGATTACTGGACAAATTGATACACCTAAAGGCAGGATTTCCAACAGATCACAACGTTAGTCCTATAGGCAGGATTTCTAGTATGTAAGCATAATATAGAACATATATAATTTCAACAATCATGATATGAAACTGATAAGCAGAACCAACAGCAATAATAGAGACCCTATAGGCAGGATTTCTACCCGACTTTGTAAATGAAAATAAGAAACCCTTCCCAATTTTGCTAAATACCCCAGAATTGTTAGTTACAAAATTATTACAGACCAGGTTAATGAATGAATTACATAATGAAAAAAACTATAGAGAGACTACAACAAGCCCAAATACACCTGGGCAACCAAGTCCTTCAAACCATAACAGCTCCAAGGCTCATATTTATGGATACACAAGAACTAGTGGCGAATGATTCACCTGTAGCACACAGAACCAAAATCTCGAGTGTGTTAGAGTTCCCAAGGGCTTCAAGAACCCAGGGCAGTGCTCACACTAGAGAATAAATGTCGAGAAACAGTTGAAAGGAGATTAGAAACCAAACTCCAGTGTGTCAGAGTTCACAAAGGTCTCACATGGACCCCGAGCAGTGCTCACACTAGGGATGTCAAGGACAGAACCTAGGTAGACCTAAGAATGGCGATTTAAAGTAGCATAAGTAGCACATAGAAGGAGGTAATGGTTAAGAGAAAGATTTTAAAACATATTTGGTTTTAGTAAACCAACATAACAGATTCCAAAACACAGAATAGTAGACAGCAAGGTTTGAACATATAGGCAGAATAGCATTGAAGGATCTAAGAAAACAAATTGCAAGATTTGTAAAGTTGTTCATGCTCAAATTCATAGTACTTAATAACTTAAATTCTACAAGGACTAATTTGGCTGAGTGCACATGCTAGCATTAAGGACAGCGTTGTTTATTTACAAAATAGTATTTAGACATGGTATAAAAGCAAATTTCAAATAATCATATGGAATCCAAACGAATTGAAGACATGCTAAAGGACAAGTTATCAGGGTACATGAGTGACAGAAAAGGGACTAATACTGACCAGGCATATTAAAACAGACTTTGTAAAGGTTCAGAATAGGTGAACTGATAAATATCCTAGTATTACCCTAAAGATTGCTAAATTCAGGGCAAGTTCAGAACTAGCAAAACAGCATATAGGAAACAAATTAGAAGACATTAAGCTAATCCCTAAGAGGATTCATATTATTAAAAACAACCAGTCTCAAAACTAATAGTAGTAACTAAAGAACTGAAGAAACTCATATAAACATGAAATTGGCAGAATCATGCTAAAAATATACTTTAAACATGTTGGATCGTAAACACGGGTCACAGATGCATAGAAATAAAATGGCAAAGGGATAGTAACTCACCAGTTAGGCGAGAAAAGAAATAATAACACCACAATAGTCGAGAACCCAAAATATTTGGCCTTGCTTTCCGCCAGCCAAAACCAGAAATAGAACGAGATAAAACTGAGCCAAATCTTAAATTTCTTAGTGAGGATACCGTGATTCTGGTCTGTCATAAAGGGGAAAGGGGAGGGGTTTATATAGTAGCATATATTGGATCAGGTAAACAAGGAAAAAATCGTAAAATCAAACACAAACAAGGAAGCCCTATACACAGAATCAGTAACTAGTCAGTTTTGAAGAAAAACAAGGCAAGCCTAGTTTTTTTCAGGAAAGCAAATATTAGCAGAATATTCATAAAACAGTAGCAAATGATGAATTTAGACACAAATAATACCTAAAATCAAAGAATCAAACTAAATTTTAGGTTCGATCTAAAGAGATCTGAAAATTCTAAATTAGGGCCAGAGGAAATATTGACAGAAGAGAAGAATCGGGCAAACATATAAGGAAACAAAGTAAAATAAACAATAAACAAGGAAAGAAAACATGCAAAATAAACTTTGAAATCAATTTAAGAGAGAAATTCGATAAATCTAGTTTTAGGAAAGGTGTAAATCCCAGAAACCCAAACAATATCGGACTCATATGATACAAAATCAAACAGAATATAGTCCAGGTACTGTAAATAGAACAGAATTGGAGAGATAATACTTGCCATGTTTAGGAAAGTACTAAGTAACACCATAAAAAATCGACTAGTAGTGAAAATAGACAGCTATGGTAAGTAAATAGGAAGGGAATCCCATTAGAAGAGGGATTAGGAGAGGGATTTTGGGTGTGGACGGCCAGGGTTAGGGTTCTTCAGAAGGGAAGGGGTTGAGAGAGTTTGATGACGGCGGGTGAGAGAGAATGGCTAGGGTTTGGGATGGGGTTGATTAGTTAAAGGGAAGGATTAAACGGGGGTCATTGATCTTAGGAGATCAACAGCCACGATTAAAATGAGTGTGGGGCGGATCGGTACATGGGTCGCGACCGGGTAGGAGTAATTGGGTCATGGTTTTTGGGCTGGGTTTATTGGGTTAGGCATTTTAGGTATTGGGTTGGGGGTTGGTCCAAATATCGGTTTAGAAAAATAGGCTATTAGTTAAATACCCACTTTTAATTAATAAATAATTCATAAAAATGATAAATAAAATAGTAAAAATATTATTTGTGCATAAAAATGACTAATGACAATTATTTAACACTATAAAAATATAAAAGTTATTTTTTGCAAAAAAAATAAAGTAATTATAAGTATATACGGACTATTATTGCAAAATGTGCAATTTTAATCTTAAAAAATAAAAATATAATTATAATAAATGCACCAAAATATTTAAAACCTAGTATGGATGAAAATGATGGAGTTAGATGATAAAATCATCGTAAAATAATTTGTGATGCAATTAATGATTATTTATCTAATAAAATATGGGAATAAACTGATTTAAAAATATTTTAATATTATAGAAAATTAGGAAAAATGCTTGCATGTGTTTATGAATTAAATGATGATGCATATGCACTCATTTGAAATAGATATGTATATTTGAAATATATGAGGGAAAAATTGGGTATCAACAGCTGCCCCTCTTTACCCGAGAAGAATAAAAGAGTTGTCGGGTAAAGAAATGATGATCGATTTTGACCAAATGGAGTGATTTGAAAGATATGGGCCACACTCTGGCTTTTGATCTTCCTTCATATCCCTGGTTTTGCAGGAATCAGGTCATGTGTAGTTCTGGATCCAACGGTGGAATGAACTGGTGGAGTTGTTTGTAAGAGCGGACAAAATATACTGAGTGGGATCAATTGGTATTTGAAAATGGTTATGGGTAAGTGAGACTGGGTAACGAATGATGATCGGTTACGTTTGAAATAATTGGAGTGTATGGGCATCGAGTGAGAACTGGAGCAAGATTGATCCCATTAGGATAACGGTTACCTTCTGGATTGCCTGCAAACTCAAAACAGTATGTGCATACAGATTTTTTTGGTAAATTTAAACATGATGAAAATTCCCTTTGGACCGTGGAGATTGTCTTTGGACGGTGAGGGTGATGTCCTTAGATCATGATGTCCTAGGCCATGAATTATGCGGTAAAGGATTCGTAGGCCATGAAATGACGTTCTCGGGCCATGAAGATGGTACTTCCGAACCATGATGCCTTTGAATAATGATGAGCAAGATTGAGAGATCCTCAGGCCATGGCATGGTGTCTTCTGGCTATGAGGATGATGCCGTCGGACTGCGACGCCTTAGGACAAGTAAGACATGATGCTTGAGATAAAACAGGACAGAGCCTAGTCTTGTGTTGGGTTTAGGGCAGAGCTTAGCCTCGAAAGAAGAGAATAAAGAGGCGTTTGTTTGATGCAAAGGGAGAAAATACTTAGTTTCGTGCAAGGCTTGGGACAGTGCTTAGTCCCATGTAAGGAGAAGGCAGTGCTTAGCCTAATGCGGATAGAGAGGTAGGTTTTAGCCTCATGCAAGGGTCGAGAAAGTGCTTAGCCTCATGAAATGGGAAGGCAGGTCTTAGCCTTATGCAGATAGAGAGGCAGGGCTTAGCCTCATCCAAGATTCGAGACAGTGCTTAGTCTCATGCAAGGAGAAGGCAATACTTAGCCTTATGCAAATAGAGAGGCAGGGCTTAGCCTCAACCAAGGGTCAAGATAGTGCTTAGTCTCATACAAGGGGAAGGCAGGGCTTAGCCTTATGCAGATAGAGAGATAAGGTTTAGCCTTATGCAAGATTCGAGATAGTGCTTAGTCTCATGCAAGGAGAAGGCAATGCTTAGCCTTATGCAAATAGAGAGGCGGGGATTAGCCTCATGCAATATTCGAGACAGTGCTTAGTCTCATGCAAATGGACGAGTAGAAAATAATAGCGATGTTTTCTTAGCTTGAGACATATTTATGTCCGGTGGTTCTATTTTTGCGACTATACTTATGGCGATGATCTATTCCTCCATCCAAAGAAAATCTGTGAGTTTTGCGGGGGAGGTTGGTTCGTGACTTTATCTGCTTGTTTTGCTGCTCTGCTTTAGGGTTCTGTTCGAGTTACCATGGGTAGCACTTGGCTAAAAATAAAGTTTTTCAAAAGTATGTGTGTATGGTTTTCAATACATAGTAATATGCAGAATAAGAAATCAATTAGATAAACCAGTGACTGTGACGTTATCTGAGACATTGTGACCTCCTTGCCATAGAATTTTGAGGGTCCTCCTCAAAAAATTTCCCAGTTATCTAAATGATCTTCTGGCTTCTCTGCATGCAATGTCGTTGGCTGAACTTGCTTCGGAATTTTGAGGGTCCTCCTCAAAATTCTACCCAGTTTCTGATTATAGGGAAAAAATAGAAATTTTTATTGGATTGTGACCGAACCCACAGGGTGTCACTACCCCAAATCCTAAGTCGTCTGTGATGGCACCTATAATGGAACTAGGCTAGCCAACCATTTCAGATTATTAACATATCCCATAATTTCCCCAACCATTTAGCAGATTTTAAAAATATCAGAAAGAGATAAAACAAATAAACACTTCCCCAAAACCTGGATTAAACTGGCATGAGCATCTAAGACTGAAAATACAAAGTACAACAATGTCTTGCTACAACCAAAGTCTGAGGTAAAAAGGACCAAAAGAAACTATAATCTGAGGGAAGGAAAGGAGGTGAGCTGGGGACACTCAGCAGCTATCTTAATCCTCGGATAACTCCAAGCTCGTCCGGAAATCAACTAGCGCGATGGTCTGGTACCTGGATCTGCACACAGAGGTGCAGGGAGTAACGTGAGTACGCCAACTGAGCAAGTAATCAACGTAACTAAAAACTTGAGTGTAGTGACAAGCCATTTAAATCATATAAATCCATATAATGAATAACAGTGGAGATGAACAAATCAAGTCAGAAATCTACAATTCCGAATATTTCATAAAAACCACAGTTTTCATTTAAAAATCTCGTATGAAAACTTTTGTCCAACATTTATTATCAGAGGCTCAGTGTAAAGAAGAGTGAAAACTGCATTTTCATAGAATATAAGCCCCTCGGGCACAGTATCACTCACAATAAAGCCTCTCGGGCAAGCCTCTCAGTCGCTCGTGACTCCACTATCAATATCTCATGCTCTCACTTAACACTCGTACTCAGTAAGTACCATGAACACACTCAACTGCTGAGGCGGGCAGCCCGCTCCACTACATTTCTACATACATATATATATTTATACTACTGCGGCGTGCAGCCCGATCCATATATAACATATATTGTTGCGGCGTGCAGCCCCATCCATATAATAGTCGACTGTGCTCACTAGGGGTGTACAGACTCCTGGAGGGGCTCCTTCAGCCCAAGCGCTATAGTTGCTGCGGCGTGCAGCCCGATCCAATATGTATATTGTTGCGGCGCGCAGCCCGATTCATATATAACATATATTGTTGCGGCGTGCAGCCCGATCCATATATATATATATAATCTATATTGTTGTGGCGTGCAGCCCGACCCACATATAATATATAACATATATATTGTTGCGACGTGCAGCCCGTCCCATAGCTATCCTCACATACTCGGCGCTCGTCCTAACACATATATACTGCTAATGCAACCCGATCCATAGCTATCCTCACATGCTTGGCTCTCGGCCTGACTCAGTCACCCTCACAAGCCACTTGGGCAATTTATCTCAACTCACGGGACTCAACCCCAAATACTTTTCAGGGTTTTTAAAGCAGTGTGATAACAGTGAAAATAACAACAAGTAGGAAACCTGACTGAGCTCGCAATTTACTAACAGGATAGTGGTAGATTAGTGTAAAAATACCCCCCTGAGGGTCTAAACAGGTCGGCACAAGACCCCAAACATGGCTCATAGCCCATAAGTATAACCTTTTAAAAGATAGGATGTCGTAAGGTTTAAAATCGAATACGCGGCTTAATAGTCGCTACAGGACAGACCAAGTCACAATCCCTATCGGTGCACACCCCCACGCTCGTCACCCAGCGTGTGTGTCACCTCATACATCAACACAATATCAATAACGGTGTCATACCCTCAGGTTTAGAGTTACAATCGTTACTTACCTCAAAACAGCCCAAAAGCTACTCCACGATACGCTTGCCCCTCGAATTGGCTCCCAAATGCTCTGAATCTAACCAAAAATCATATTAACATCATCAATACACGCTAACGGAACATAACCCAATCAAAAGACATAAATTTTAACACAATTCTCGAAATTCGGCCAAAACCGAGCCCCGAGCCCACATCTCGGAACTCAATATAATTTACATCACTAGAATCCTCGTCCTCCCACGATTCTATGCATACCAAAAACTCCACAATCGGACCATAACTGCCCACTCAAATCACCAAAAGAATTTCCAATCTTCCTCCCCATTTTTTCCAACTTTTTCCCACTTTAATACTTTAAATTACAAGCCTAACCTGAACAAAATAGCATAGAAACGAATTATATAGCCCGGAAACTTACCTCCACTGAAGACCCTCGAACACCTTCTTCAATTTGCTCTCAAATAAGCTTCACCCGCATGCAACAATGGACAATAACCAAAATTTTGCAGAGGCATTCTTTTATACTGATCTGCCCAGTTAATCCGCACCTGCGGACCTTTCCTCGCACCTACGGACCCGCAACTACGGTCCCAGGTGCACACGTGTGAAAACCCACTAACAGTCCCTTTCTCGCACCTACTGTCCCTTTCCGCACCTGCGACTTCGCAGGTGCGGCCAATTCTTCGCACTTGCGGGTTCCTCCTGCCTGGCCTATCTTCGCACCTGCGCAGGGTCCTTCGCACCTGCGGCTGCCCTTCCGCAGGTGCGGCCACACCAAAAGATTCACACCAGCAGCTATTTGCTGCAAATTTCCCAAGTTCAAACCTCCGCCAACCATCCAAAATCAATCTCGAGCCCCTTGGGGCCCCAACCAAACATACCAACATGCCCCATAGCATCATTCCAACTTAGTCGAGCCTTCGAAACACCAAAACAACACGAAAACACCAAAATTACATCAAATTCAAGCCTATGAACTCTGAAACTTCTAAATTTCGCCAATGATGCCGAAACCAACCATCCACATTAGGCACGCAAATACGGCCCTGCATCCTCATGAATCGATCATCACCAATAACCACATCCCTGGCATCACCGCGACGGACCCTGTCCTGAAGAACAAGCAAGTGTGGATCATCATACTGACGTGCTCTGATCTGATCATAAAGAGAAGACCTGGAGGCTACACAAGAATACCCGCGGAGGCTCTGATAGATTCAATCGCACCAACTAACCTGCTAAAGCCTGAACATCAAGTGCTAAAGGTCGCTCTGCTACTGGAAGGTAGGTTAAACTCCCCAAACTCTCCGCTCTGCGACTCAGGGCATCGGCCACTACATTGGCCATCCCCGGATGATATAAGATAGTGAGGTCATAATCCTTGAGAAACTCCAACAACCTCTTCTGATGCAAATTCAGATCCTTCTACTTAAGCAGATGCTGCAAACTACGGTGATCAGTGAAAATCTCACAATGCACTCCATACAAATAATGACGCCAAATCTTCAAGGCATGAACAATAGCTGCTAGCTCAAGATCGTGCATTGGATAATTCTTCTCGTGCACCTTCAACTATCTGGACGCGTAGGCAATCACCCTACCGTCCTGCATCAAAACTGCTCCAAGGCCAACTCTCGAGGCGTCACATTAACTGTATAAGAACCTGAACCCATAGGCAAAATCAATACCAGAGTTGTAGGCAAAGCTGACTTGAGCTTCTGAAAGCTCCCCTCACACTCCTCAGTCCACCTGAACTGAGCACCCTTTTGGGTCAGTCTGGTCATAGGTGCTGCAATAGATGAAAATCCATTTACGAAATGGCGTAGTACCTTGCCAAACCAAGGAAACTGCGAATCTCAGTAGCTGATGACGGTCTAGGCCAACTCTACACCGCCTCTACCTTCTTCAGATCAACCTGAATACCCCCACTGGACACCACGTTCCCCAATAATGCTACCGAATCAAGCCAGAACTCACACTTCAAAAACTTTACATACAACCTCTTCTCTCTCAAGGTCTGAAGCACAACTCTCAATTGCTGCTCATGATCCTCCCGAGATCGGAATACACCAAGATATCGTCAATGAACACGATGGTAAAAGAATCCAGATAAGGCCGGAATACATTGTGCATCAAGTGCATAAAGGTTGTTGGGGCATTGGTCATCCCGAATAACATAACCAGAAACTCATAATGACCATATTTAGTCCTGAAAGCAGTCTTATGGATGTCTGGCCCCCGAATCTTCAACTGATGATAGCCGGAACGCAATTCAATCTTAGAAAATACTATGGCACCCTGCAACTGATCAAACAAGTCATCTATACGAGGCAAGAGATATCGGTTCTTCACCGTAACTATGTTCAGCTGCCGATAATCAATACACATACGCATAGAACCATCCTTCTTCTTTACAAACAACACCAGTACACCCCAAGGTGACACACTAGGCCGAATGAACCCCTTATCTAGGAGTTCCTGAAGCTTCTCCTTCAATTCTTTTAGCTCCGCTGGTGCCATACGATAAGGTGGAATATAAATAGGTTGAGTGCCCGGCACCAGGTCAATACCAAAATCAATGTCCCTGTTAGGTGGCATGCTTGGCAGGTCTGCAGGGAACACGTCCGAAAATTCACGGACCACAGGAACCGAATCAATAGCGAGAGGCTCACCACTGACATCCCTCACAAATGCCAGATACGATAAACACCCCTTCTCAACCATATGCTGAGCCTTCAGGTAGGAAATCACCCTGCTAGGCACATAATCAAAAAAACATCTCCACTCAAGCCTTGGACATCCGGGCATAGCTAAGGTCACGGTCTTAGCGTGACAATCAAGAACGGCATGACACGGAGATAGTCAGTCCATGCCCAATATCACATCAAAATCAACCATGCTGAGTAACAGTAGGTCCACTCGGGTCTCCAGACCCCCAATAGATATCACATACGACCGATACACATGGTCCACAACAACAGTATCTCCCACTGAAGTCGACACATGAACAGATGTAACTAAGGACTCACAGGGCATATCCAGAAAATGGGCAAAATATGAAGAAATATAGGAATATGTAGAACCAGGGTCAAATAAAGCCAAAGCATCTCGGCAACAGACTGAGACAATGCCTACGATCACTATATTGGAAGCCATAGCATCTGGCCTGGCTGGAAAGGCATACATACGGGCCTGACCTCCACCTGCTCGACCTCCCCCTCTAGGGTGGCCTCTAGTTGACTGACTACCACCCCTGGCTGCCGGGTGGGTGGTGAAGTAACTAGAGCTGAAGTCGAAGGCTGGATCCTCAGCTGAGACGAACCTCCAAGAAGATGAGGACACTGCCTCCTCATATGCCCAAACTCTCCACACTCATAAAATCTCCCTGGAGCTGGAGACTGGGACTGAAATGAACCCCTGGCACCAGAAAGGCCACTAGGAGAACCATGCATAGAAGACCCCTGAATTGATGGTGCTCGAGCTGCACTCTTGGCTGGAAGGGCACCGAATGAAGAATGGCCTGGCTGAAAACCGCGGGGACCATACTTACGGAGATGCACCACTATAGGCTGGGCGGCCTAACCGAGGAGTCCTGAATGAACGGCCCCTGCCATGCGGAAACTGCCCTCTAGAAAGAGCACCACTAGAACCACCCGATCCACGAGGCCTCTTGGCATCCCTCTCTACCCGCTCCTAGCGGCGAACCGACTCAATATATCGAGCAATATGAACAACCTACTCGAATGTAGCATCCGATACTCTCTCCTGGGTCATGAAAAGACGAAGCTGATAAGTAAGGCCATCTATAAACCTCCTAATCCTCTCCCAATCAGTAGGGACCAACTCTGTAGAATGATGAGCCAACTTCGAAAACCGCATATCATACTGCATCACTGATAGCTCTCCCTAGCGTAGCTGCTCAAAAAGCATGCGTTGCTCCTCTCTGTGAGACTATGGTACATATTTCTCCAAGAACATAGTGGAGAACTGCTTCCAAGTAAGGGGTGCTGGGCCTACGCCTCTCAAAAGACTCCCACCAAGTGAAAGTAGCACCAGAGAACTGAAAAGTAGCAAATGAGACCCCACTGGTCTCCAAAATCCCAGCAGTACGCAGCATCCTCTGGCACTTATCTAGAAAACCCTGGGCATCCTCTCCCTCATCACCACTAAATGTCGGAGGTTGTAGTCTACGAAACCTCTCCAGCCTACGCTGCTTATCATCTGGCATAGCTGGGACCATGAAGTCCTGAACTGGAGCAACCGGCTGGGTTGGAACCACCCCAGGTGTCTACTGGCCCTGAGTAGCCTGCTCAAGTGTCCGGGAAACTGGAGTCTGACTGCCTCCCCCGGCCTGAGAAGTAGCGGAAACTGCCTGAACAAGGGTGGTAAACACCGTCAAGATCTGAGCCAGGGTCACCTGAAGACCTGGAATAACAATAGGCACTGTCGGTGCCTGAGCCTATCCCATTGGAGCATCTGCGGCGGGAACCTGATCCTGAGTAGTAGGGAGATCAACTGATACTGCTCTGGTTGCCGCACGGGCTGTCCCCCTACCTCTACCACAGCCTCGACCGCAGCCTCGACCCCTCGCTGGTCTAGTTGGTGGCTGATTGTGCTGATCAATTGTGCGAGTCCTCACCATCTGTGAGAGAATAAAACAACAAAAGTTTAGATTTCCAGAACCAATCAAATGGCACGACAAAATCCAAGAAAAATGAGATTTTTCCTAAGGGTTTTGTAACCTCTCGAAGATAAGTACAAACGTCCTCGCATCGATCCACAAGACTCTACTAAACCTGCTCATGACTGTTGAGTCCTAAGTGACCTAGGCTCTGATACCAACTTGTCACGACCCCAAATCCTAAGCCGACCGTGATGGCGCCTATCATGGAACTAGGCTAGCCAACCATTTCAGATTATTAACATATCCCATAATTTCCCCAACCATTTAGCATATTTTAAAAATATCAAAAAGAGATAAAACGAATACACACTTCCCCAAAACCTGGAGTCAACTGTCATGAGCATCTAAGACTAAAAATACAATGTACAACAATGTCTTGCTACAACCAAAGTCTGAGGTACAAAAGACCAAAAGAAACTATAATTTGAGGGAAGGAAAGGAGGTGAGATAGGGACGCTGAGCAGCTACCTCAACCCTCGGACAACTCCAAGCTCGTCCGGAAATCAACTAGCAAGATGGTCTGGTACCTGGATCTGCACACAGAGGTACAAGGAGTAACATGAGTACGCCAACTCAGTAAGTAATCAATGTAACAAAAAACTTGAGCAGTGACGAGCCATTTAAATCATATAAATACATATAATGAATAATAGTGGAGATGAAAAAATCAAGTCAGAAATCTATAATTCCGCATATTTCATAAAAACCTCGGTTTTCATTTAAAAATCTAGTATGAAAACTTTTGTCCAACATTTATTATCAGAGGCTCAGTGTAACGAAGAGTGAAAACAGTATTTTCATAGAATATAAGCCCCTCAGGCACAGTATCACTCACAATAAAGCCTCTCAGTCGCTCATGACTCCACTATTAGTATCTCATGCTCTCACTTAACACTCGCACTCAGTAAGTACCATGAACACACTTAACTGTTGCGGAGGGCAGCCCGCTCCACTACATTTAAATATATATATATATATATACACACACTATTGCGGCGCGCAGCCCGATCCATATATATAACATATATTGCTACGGCGTGCAGCCCGATCCATATAACAGTCGATTGCGCTCACTAGGGGTGTAAAGACTCTTGGAGGGGCTCCTTTTTCAGCCCAAGTTCTATATCTGTTGCGGCGTGCAGCCCGATCCAATATGTATATTGTTGCGGCGTGCAGCTCGATCCATATATAACATATATTGCTGTGGCGTGCAGCCCGATCCGTATATATATAATCTATATTGATGCAGCGTGCAGCCCGACCCACATATAATATATAACATATATATTGCTATAGCATGCAGCCCGTCCCACAACTATCCTCACATACTCGGTGCTCGGCCTAACACATATATACTGCTATGGCGTGCGGCCCGATCCATAGTTATCCTCACATGCTCGGCTCTCGGCCTGACTCAGTCACCCTCACAAGCCACGTGGGCAATTTATCTCAACTCAAGGGACTCATCCCCAAATACTTCTCAGGGTTTTTAAACCAGTGTGATAACACCGAAAATAACAACAAGTAGGAAACTTGACTGAGTTTGCAATTTACTAACAGGATAGTGGTAGAATAGTGTAAAAATACCCCCTGAGGGTCTAAACAGGTCGGCACAAGGCCCCAAACATGGCTCACACCCCATAACAAGTATAACCTTTTAAAAGACAGGATGGCGTAAGGTTTCAAATCAAATACGCGGCTTAATAGTCGCTACGGGACGGACCAAGTCACAATCCCTATCGGTGCACGCCCCGACGCTCGTCACCTAGCGTGTGTGTCACCTCATACATCAACACAATATAAATAACGGGGTGTCATACCCTCAGGTTTAGAGTTACAATCGTTACTTACCTCAAAATAGCCCAAAAGCTACTCTGTTATGCGCTTGCCCCTCGAATTGGCTCCCAAATGCTCGGAATCTAACCAAAAATCATATTAACATCATCAATACACGCTAACAGAACAAAACCCAATCGAAAGACATAAATTTTAACACAATTCTCGAAATTCGGCCAAAATCGATCCCCAGGCCCACGTCTCGGAACTCAATAAAATTTACATCACTTGAATCCTCGTCCTCCCACGATTCTATACATACCAAAAACTCCACAATCGAACCATAATTGCGCACTCAAATCACCAAAAGAATTTCCAATCTTCCTTCCCATTTTCCCAACTTTTTCCCACTTTAATTCCTCAAATTAAAAGCCTAAACTGAACAAAATAGCATAGAAACGAGTTATATAGCGTGAGAACTTACCTCCACTAAAGACCCTCGAACACCTTCTTCAATTTGCTCTCAAAACCTCCACCTGCATGCAACAATGGAAGAATAACCAAAATTCCTCGAAGGCATCCTTTTATACTGATCTGCCCAGTTAACTCGCACCTGCGGACCTTTCCTCGCACTTGCGGACCCGCACCTGCAGTCTCAGGTGCGCACCTGCGAAAACCCACTAACAGTCCCTTTCTCGCACCTGCGGTCCCTTTTCTGAACCTGCGGCTTCGCAGGTGCGGCCAATTCTTCGCACATGCGGGTTCTTCCTGCATGGCCTATCTTCGCACCTACACAGGGTCCTTTGCACCTATGGCATCGCATCTGCGGCTGCCCTTCCGCAGGTGCAGCCACACCAGAAGATTCACACCATCAGCAATTTGCTGCAAATTTCCCAAGTTCAAACCTCTGCCAACCATCCGAAATTAATCCCGAGCCCCTTGGGGCCCCAACCAAAGATACCAACATGCCCCATAGCATCATTCAAAATTAGTCGAACCTTCAAAATACCAAAACAACACGAAAACACCAAAATTACATCAAATTCAAGCCTATGAACTCTAAAACTTCTAAATTTCGCCAATGATGATGAAACCAACCAAACACATCCGATTGACCTGAAAATTTGCACACATATCCATAATGAAACTACGAACTTGTTCCAACTTCCGAAATTCCATTCCAACCCTGACAGCCTATTTTTCACTATCGACCGGAAATCGCCAAAATCACCTAACAAATCTATCCGAGCCATAAAACTCGCATTTCGGGATCATTTACCAATAAGTCAACTCCAATTTTGAATATTCAACTATTAGGATACTTTAAGAGGCTAAGCAACATATGATAAAGCAGAAATAGGGGAAACGGGGCTAATCTCACAAAATGACCGGCCGGGTCATTACACAGGGCTGCCTACGTATCCCCTCTTAAATGGGAATCAGGTCAAGCGTATTTCAATTACATCATATGAAGAAATGCAAATAGATATACACATAGTATCTTTTGACTACGTCTTCTACGACCATCCAGATTAGATGATAACCCGTTAAGCAATCCATAAAGGAATGTAGCTCATGCTTGGTGCAGTTATCAATCAGTATGTGTATATTTGGTAGGGGAAATTGTCCTTGGGACTTTCTCTATTCAAGTCCCGATAGTCGACACACACCCTCATTTTCTCATCTTTCTCAGAACCGGCACAACATTGGCTAACCAGATTGGGTACTCAACTACCCTGGGGACTTTGGCTTTGATCTGCTTAGTGACTTCTTCCTTGATTTTTAGGCTCATGTTTGGTTTGAACTTTCTGAGCTTCTGCTTTACTGGCGAACATATTGGATTGGTAGGAAATTTATAAGCCACTATGGATGTGCTCAAACCGGTCATGTCATCATACAACCATGCAAAAATGTCCTCATATTCTTTCAAGAAGCGAGTGTATTCTTCCTTTTCTGACGATGACAAGTGGATGCTTATGCGAGTTTCTTTGATGGTTTCAGAATCTCCCAAATTGACTACCTCAGTCTCGTCCAAGTTGGACTTAGGTTTGTTCTCAAAGTTCTCAACTTCTCTGACTATCTCTTCAGGTATCACATCTTCTTCTTCTGTCTCGTCTGAATCACTATCCTTGTATTACGTTGTCTCATTACATGTCACTGTTGTTGGTTCCTCAAGGTAAGAAATAGTAATGCTGTAGAGGAAAAATATGAAAGATAATGATAACAAAATATCAAATTATTGATAAAAATTCTTAAATTTGAACAAAGTAGCATTTAAATGACTTCAAACAAGGTTTTCCAAAACAAAATACTGAAAGAAAGATGTTTTTGAAACAGAATGCTCAAAAGAGATGTTTTTCAGATAACACTAGTAGCCATGCTACCCCGGGACTCGTCTGGCCCTGGATGGTGTGGCGGTCCAGTTTCTGAGAAGTGCTCCCCTCTCCATTGTCTGAATGATAAGGCCTTCTTCCTCCTCTTCCTCCTCTTCCTCAACTATCACATTGCAATCCATATCTTCGTCTTCCAATAACAGGCTCCTTAGCCCTGCCAAAGCTTCTTTTTCTTCAGATCCCCATATTGTATCCGCCTGATGAAAGGATTGACTCAGATGTGGCACTGGCTGCTCAAGAGGGTAATAGGGACCATGCCATGGCGGTGACCAATCATCTATTTTTGCCAGGTATATGAATATCCAAGCCCAAAAGCCGTACCATGACGTTTCAGCTGTATTGGCTTGGTAATGCCTTGGGGTTTCTTCCCAAGTCCTTTGCTGGGTTCATACCCCAACCATGACAATATGATTTCTATTTTTCTACTCCACTATTTATCTTTCTCAATTGCATTGACGTGCTCGATATGGTGATAAGTCTCTCCTCCCAACTTCCTTATATTTTCCACGATCGGAACAGTTTTATTGGTATAAATAGGATTGCTCCCATATCCATGAATGATTACTTCTTGATGATTCCATTCAAATTTCATAGCCTGGTGCAAAGTGGATACAACAGGCCCGGCGGCATATATCCAAGGTCGTCCTAACAGCAAATTGTAGGAGGCGAATATGTCTAGCACCTGAAAGTCAACATCGAACCAAGTGGGACCCATCTTTAAGCATAAATTGGTTTCCCCAATTGTGGCTCTTTGCGACCCATCGAATGCCTTCACATTCATAGTCCTTGCTCGTATTTCCTACAAACCCTTGTCCAGCCTTTTTAGAGTTGTCAATGGACAGATGTTGAGGCTGGATCCTCCGTCTATCAAAACCCTCGCAGTGAACTTATCCTCGCATTGCACTATGATGTGCAGTGCCCTGTTGTGGCTCAATCCCTCTAGCAGCAACTCATCTTCGTGAAAGGTGATCTTGTGGCTCTCCAGCACTTGCCCCACCATGTTGGCCATTTCCCCACTGGTGATATTGTTGGGCATGTACGCTTTATTCAACACCTTCATCAGAGCATTCCTATGCGTCTCAGAATTTTGCAGCAGTGATAGGATGGATATCTGGGCGGGATTATTGTTCAAATGGTCTACCATAGAATATTCCCTTGCATGTACCTTCCTCCAGAGATCATCCAGATTGTTTCAATGATGGTTGTTTGCCAGTGACTTCCTTACTTGTTCCTCCCAAGTTCGCAGGTGTATAGATTCTTCCAGTTTTGGTCATCCCTTGTGCAGCACCAGACTCTTCCATTTTTGTTTTCCCTTTCCTCCTGGCTTCAGAAACATAATCCTAAGGTACGGCATTGAATTTAAAGGGCGGTGTGGATCTACCAGCACAGTGAAGGGTGTGGTTACTTCTACTTCAAATGGATTAGGTGTAGATGCAGGTGTTGTCACTTCGATTTCGAATGCAGTTGATGCGGCTATCTCAACTTAGAATGGTGGTTGTACCTGTACCACAATAGGAGTGAGTGTGACTGCAGGTTTCTTAGGGTCATTGCCTTCCCGAATAAGCCCAATTGACCCTTCAGGATCCCATTCTTCATCAGTTTCTATCACATTTACTCCTTCACCCCTATGGTCCAGGAGAGGGTTGTTGCGGACATTGGGCGCGGCTTCGTATGCTTATATGACTTTGGTATCAATCAGTGTCTGAATCTTGTCTTTCAGAGTGCGGCATTCATCAATGGTATGTCCCTTCATGTCGGAATGGTATGCACATGTTTTGTTTGGGTTGACCCACTAGGAGGAGTTTTCCATGGCAACAGTGGGAATAGAGGTGACATATCTGGTAGCCTTTAGTCTTTCATATAGTTGGTCAATGGACTCAGCAATAGGGGTGTCTTGTCTGGGTGGTCTGCGATCAAAATTGGGTCTGGGTTTTTGATAGTTTTGACGATCTGGAGGTGAATGATAATAGGTTGGTTGGGTGTTATAGGTGTGATAGACGGTAGCCGGTTGAGGATATCTGGTAAGTGAAGGTTGATATGTAGGTGGAGGTGTTTGGTATGTGAGTGGAGATTTTGGACCTTGGGCTACCATTACCGCTCTTATTTCTTTCTTCTTTGATATTCCCCCTGACTGTAATGCTTTGTTCGTAGCCTGCAATACTTCAATATTAGTTACCATCCCGCTCTTGATCCCTTCTTCAATCCTTTCCCCGAGTTTAATGATGTCGAAGAATTTGTAATTATCGATGACCATTAACCTCTCATAATATTGTGGATCCTGGGCCCTGACAAAGAATTTGTTCATTTGCTCTAATTCCAATGTCGGCCAAACCTTTGCAGCTTCTGACCTCTATCGAGTAGCATACTCGTGGAAAGTCTCAGTTGGTTTCTTCTTGAGGTTATGTATATAGAATACGTCTTGTGCATTTTCTTTGTTGAACCTGAATATCGATCCATGAAGTCTGATTCCATGCTTACCAAATTAACCCACTTCTTGGGATTTTGACTAATATACCAAGATAGGGCGTCTCCAGTGAGACTTCTCATGAACAGCTTTATGTGAATCCTTTCATCCTTCCCAACTCCCACGAGCTTGTCACAGTATGTCCTCAAATGTACTTTCAGGTCACCTGTTCCATCAAATATCTCGAACTTAGGAGGTTTGTAACTCTCTGGCAGTTCTACGTCTAGCTAAATACATAGATCCTCATAATTCAGACCTTCCATCCATTTGCCTCCTTCAACACCCTGGACTCCTCTACCATATTCTTGATGAGCAGGTCCTTCTCAGCGGATTCTAGTGTGTATGAGGTTAGTTGAGTGGAGTGGGGTAGGTTTTTACGTATATGGTATTATTTTGGTGGATGTCGGGGGTTTGAATGTAGTGATGATCATTAGTTAAATTTTGAGGATCGGGGATAGGTTATGGGGTATGTTGAGGAGTATGGCAAGTGGTGGTTTGCGGGTATTGAGTCGGGAGATGTTAGTGTTGAGGAGGGGTTGGTACTAGTAGAGGATTGAGATTTTGGGGAGGTGTTGCGTATTGATGGGGTACGGAAGGATTTTGCGTATGTTGGTTTGGTGTGTTTTGAGGAGGTACTGGGTTTTGAGTGTTTTGCTGGTTGATGTCTGGGACATTTAAGGTGAGGGGGAGGTTTGCCAAGTTGCGGATCTGCGCAAGCTCCCCTTGCAATTCTAGTATCTTCTGCTCTAACCGTAAGACCAAATCATTCTATGTCGGAGTACTCCGACCGTCTGAAGTCTCAACATTCTCTGCATGTGTGGTGTTGTCTTTCCTGACACCACTCATATCATCCATTTTATCTTTTCCCTTACTTCTTGGATCACTTGGAGGAGGAAGAAGTGGAGGGCCTCTGGATCTGGTGTGGTATGCTGATGATGCCAATATGTGCGAACCAACCTTAGGGGATGGGAATAATCAAAATAAAGAAAAATAAAACAAAAAGGTAACAAGTCAGTAAGGATTCTGAAAAGGTATTTGTAGTATTTAGACACGTATTGCGTAAATATAAATGTGCATCCTAATTTGGGACCCTCGTTGTGCCCGAGGTAGGCCTAGCGATATGTAGATTTGGAGAAATTTAATGTAGATAACTGCCTCATTTCATTAATGTAGTAAATAAGATGTACCTAAAGCGATAATAAGTAAATGAGTCACCACTGCCATTTGCCTTATTACATTCGAATTCTAAAATGACTCTAAAAAACAAATAATCCTAATCTACTTGGTACTAGAGGGACCTTCTCCAAGCTTGGCCTTCTTGGCTCCGCCAATCATATTCCCTAGGTCGCGCATGTCCAGCAGTAGATACGCCCTTTCTAGGTGTCCTCCTTCATTTCCCTCTGCATTCTGACAATCCACGACCCTTTTCCTCATCTTCCCTTCAAACTCCATCAGAACCTGCTCTAAATACTTCAACCTTTCTGTTGACTTTGTAGCCATTTCCCTCCACTCGTTTATTAACTCCATGTCAATCTTATGTTGTTCCAAATGCCTAGCCTCGGACACGAGGACTCTTTTGTGTAGCTTCTTGTACTTCACATGTGCTTCAGCAGCTTCATCTATGACCCTGTTTCCTTGATCGACCCTTGGCTCGACTATTCCTGTTATGCTATCGTCCAACCATGATGGTTAGAAGTACATATGACCTGCGTGGTATCGATCTGCCTCGATGGTATCCTTTTCCACAATAATCTTCAAATGTCACATGTGTTGGGCCTCCCATTTGTATGGAATGGCACCGTCTTGAAAATCTGCATTGCAATGACCCATTTTGGAGACTCGCGGTATGACTTGTTTTCTACCAGCTTGTCCCATGACCCTGATAGGAACATAGAGATATATGCCCCTTAACCCAATCAACACCAAATGCGGAACATTCCTGGATCTTATGATGAATTCATTAGTAGGGAACCACTCAAACATCCAATGAATCTTGTCTCGGTCAGATTTTTGAAAAATCGTATCCATTCTATAGCATTTTCTGGTTGTGCAAACCTGTCTGGGATGAAGGTCATTCTTTTCAGATGGTGGAAAACTATGTGGTAATTCCATGGTCTTCGTGGGAATTCTTGGCCATATTGGCCTCTCTGAAGATGTTCCAACAACCAAATCTGCAGCAGCAAGTTACAACCCTCAAAATGTTTGAACCCCCTCTTGCAACGATCCAGAGCTTGGTACATTTCTGCTACAATCATTGGAACAATAGTAGATATTTGTCCTTCCATCCCTTCCATTAAAGCTTTGGTTACCATGGCCAACCTGGTGTGAATCTTGTCCCCTTGGCTTGGAAACACTATCATACCCAGAAAACAGATGATGAATACGAAAACCCTACGATGAGTCCAACTCAAGGAAGTGATGGAGAATTCGTCATGAAAAATGCGAAAAGATTTGTTGTGTCCATATCGTTCATAGAGGAAGTCAAAGGGTATGTAGGACATCAAGCATGCCAAGTCATCATTCGTTCTCAAACCCATCATTTTTAGAAACCCCCTAGGAGTGCGATTTTCTTGAACCGACAAACCGGGACTATCCCAGGGATCCAGTGAATCCTCCTATTTCCTCCAAGAGAGGATTCATTTCTATATTTCCAAAATGGAATACAGCCCTTTCTCCGTCCCAGAACATGGTAGCAGCCTCGATCATCATGTTATTTGGATGGATGTCTAATAAGGAGGGTAAGTTTTTGAGAACCATTTTCAGGTGATTTTTGTTGCTTGGCGAAAGGTTTTCCCACCATTCCAGCAATAACGGTGGTATATTTAGGACCATGCCGAACCTGGGGACTTCGTACCTTATTTTCTACAAAAAAAATAAACAAGGTTAGACCCTTTCCCCCTTCGGATTCGACTACTTACACATCAACGATTAGCATATCGGCATTTTTCTCCAAATAATGCACATATCGTGATTGTGCCCATTGGGATTATGGAAATCCCAGTGGGCTTTGGACAAGGCTTTCTTAGAAGGTTATTATGCGGACAACATATTAACCTATGCTAGGTTTGATCGTGATGCATGTACAGTTATTCTCAGAGTAAGGTTTCTATAGAAGTCCAGACTGGTACCCCCAAGCGGACAACTTGAGTGGGAAAGTCACGGAACCGTCGATTGCACCGCTGATCGACTAGTTTTACCATAAATAAGCCTTTCCAAATTAAAAAAAAGGTAATATAGGAAGAGGGCGGACACTCATCAAGTGTCGCTATGGTATTAATTACACACGAGTGGAATATGATGTTGAACATGTATTTATGCAAAAGGAAAAATAACACGTTGTCAAGTATTTGCACGATGAAAATGGTAAAATGCGGTATTGAATAATTCTAAAGGTAGGAAAGAATGAAAACAAAGAGAGGAGTTAGTTTCCATAATGAAAAAGTGATAAAACAGGAAAGAGGGAAATTAGTGAGTATAATATTGTAGTCAAACTAAACGAAGTACGGCAAATAAGTTCACATAAAGGGAAAATGGGAAAGGGATGTACAAGTATTAGAAGAATAATAAAGACACGCTTATTGAAAAGACTAATTCACAAAACAAGTTTATTATGGTAAGAGCCTAAGGATATCCCCAGCAGAGTCGACATGCTGTCGCGCCCCCTTTTTCTCGCGAAATCGGGTTTCGACCTTTGACAACTCATTTTGAGAGAAGGTAAAATGAATTGGTTGTTGGAGAGTCGCCACCTAACGGATTAAGGTATGTTAGGGCACCTATAGCAAATAATTCAGCTATACTAGTTTGCATCACCAGAGATCGGGTAAGGGCTCAAATTACCTTGAGGGGAAGGTGTTAGGCACCCCTCGAGGTCCACAACCGTGGGTCCCGGCCAAACTTAACTTATATGAATTAGCCTAAGAAAGAGAAGAAACAATTTAATAGGGTGGGGGTCCTAAATATTTTAGCCTATAGGATCACCCCGTGCAACATAAATAATATTTTGTAACTCTCCTAAGATGGGGGTGTTACTCGTATTATTCAGCGGGCACAGACTATCATCTCCTGCTACCCGATTACTATCTTTAAGTTGTTTACCTAAATGGGTCTATTCAATTCTAACTCGTGTCATATGCGTGCACCACCCGTCCCTTACCTATGATCCTGGAGGCATTGGGACCTCTATTTTTGGATGGCTCTAGACTCGACCTAAGTTACTCAAAATTGTAAAATACTAGGCGACAAGAAAAACAGTTAGGACTTTTCAAAAAAAGATAGATATGGGCTCAAATTAACCTCCACATATAAACAGCAAATGCACGCAGCTAATTAACAGGTTTTATTATTCATAGAGTCCTATAGGCAGGATATTTATGTGATGTTGAACAGGCAGGCAGTCGTATATAAAATCATTTCCTTAATGCGAGTATTAGAACCTACATGTATATTTGCCTACTAATATTATCTCGCAGTATTTGGACGTTCATACGATAATGAATAACAGCAAATCACAAGCATAAGTCCAGAATTATTATTTAATCCTGTATGCATATTACCTAGGTGATTAACAGTGATAATCGTATTCAGAATTAGTTAATAGAATCCTATAGGCATGATTTCCACAAGTGTGTTGATTACAACCCTATAGGCCTGATTTCCAGGATTGAACTGATTTTATCCCATAGGCATGATTTCTAGAATTGAACTGATTTTAATCCTATAGGCATGATTTCTAGAATTGAACAGATTTTAATCCTATAGGCATGATTTCTAGAATTGAACAGATTTTAATCTTATAGGCATGATTTCTATTATTAAGCAATACATGAGCAGGAATTTATACACATTGAGCCAGAAAACAATTAAGCCAAGTATTGGTCCTATAGGCATGGTTGCTAACTGTAACGACTTGATCGGTCGTTCCGTAAAATTTGCATTATTATTTTTGTTATTGACTTATCATAGGTTGGTATTACTGTTTGTAATGTGTTAGAGTTGGTTGGCTCGGGTTCAGAATGGTTGTAGTGAGAATTTAGTCATTTAGTCTTTAAAAATAGCCTTATAGTTGGAAAAGTCAACTGAGAGTTGACTTATTGGTAAACGACCTCGGAATACGGATTTTATGGCTCGGATAGCTTCGTTAGGTGATTTGGGACTTAGGAGTGTGTTCAAAATAATTTTGTGATGTCCGATGTAGAATTAGGCTTGAATTGGCGAAAGTTGGAGATTTAAAAGTTCTTAGGCTTGGATTCGACGTAGATCTGGTGTTTTGGTGTTGTTTTGGGTGTTCCGAAGGTTCGACTAAGTTCAAGTTATGTAATGGGACTTTTTAGTATGTTTGTACGGGGTCCCGAGGAGCTCGGTGAGTTTTGGATAGGTTTGGGCTGCGTTATGCTCGTTTTTCTTATGCTTCGGCGTCGTTTCTTCAAGCATAAATGATATCATATTGAACAAATAAGCTCCTATTAATGTTTTAAATGAATTATTAGATCCATATCGTAATTACAAACCCGTAGCAAAAAGAATCGTCGAATTTGGACAACGTATGATGATTTTATGGCCATTTTACCAAGGTTGCCAGATTTTTCAGGTTAATTACGAAATTGCCCCTGACGGCGTATTAAAAACCTGCACTATTTGCAAATCTTAAAACCTACATATCTCCTTCATTATAAGGTCAAATTGAGTGATTCAAAAGCCTAAATTGATTAGAATTTCACAAGGAATCCATTGAGATCAGTAAAACTCGTGAACAGTATATATATAACGATCAGTCCGAGGTTTCTTCCAATTTTTGAACGGGAAGAAGCTTTTGAGGCGATTTTTAAGAGAGGAAATCATTATTCTTCATAGAGGTTAGTATTTTAATCATTAAAACTCGTTTATGGGTGATTATAGAATATAATCTCAGTGTTTAATTCATGAAAATTAGTAGAAAAAGTGCAGTTAGGGCTTGAGATTATGAGACCTTCTAGGGAAGATTTGAGGGATCAAACGAACTCCGATTATAGCGTTCTTTATATGTACGGACTCATGAGATAATGAAGAAAAGTTTTGTATAAAAATTTCTGAGTTTCGGGACGCGATCCCGGGGGTCAGGTTTTGACCGGTTTCGGTTTTTGTGCTTAAAATCAATACTTCAATTGGAATTCGTTCCTTAAGCATAATTTGATGATAAAGGTCTGATCTTTATAGATTTGGAGCCTTCGGAAGTTGATTCGAGAGGCAAGCGTGTTGCGGAATAGTTCCGGGCTAGTTTTGAGGTAAGTAATGTCTTTAAATCCTGTCTTGAGGGTATGAAACCCCGGACTATGCATCCTTTCACGGGTTTTGAAATGAGAAGGTTGGAACTTTGGAAATGTCTTCCCTATTTAGGCGACTATTGTGTTGCTAAAATGAATTTTAAGCCTATGATTAATTAGTATTATTATATTATGATATGATTTGGGTTGTAAGCCGTGTTTGGGGCCTAGTGTCGATCTGTTTTCCCCTTGGGGGTTGTGTTACTATATTTTCCTCACTGATATGTTATGATTTTTCACTCAGTCTTTTCCTGATAAATCGTTTTGACACCCAAGTATTTTGATATTATTTATTAAAAAATGAAACACTATTTTGGGTCGAAAACTCGGTATATGTATGGCCTGAAGGGCAAATTGAGAGTGTCTGACTGAGTGAGGTTGCGGGCCTATATTGTGAGGATGTTATGATATGAGTGAGGTTGCGGGCCTATATTGTGAGTGATTTATGCCATGATGTGGCTTTTTATAGTGCTTGGGTTGTAGGAGCCCCTCCGGAGTCTGTACACATCCCCAGTGAGTGCAGGTACCTAATGAGTGATGCCCGCAGGGCTTATGCTGAGTGATTGCGAGGATGCCTGATGGGCTGATACTGAGTGACTGTGAGGATGCCTGATGGGCTGATATTGAGTGATGGTGAGGATGTTTGATGGGCTGATACTGAGTGACTGTGAGGATGCCTGATGGGATGATATTGGGTGATGGTGAGGATGCATGATGGGAAATAGTTACGAGAAATGATTTTAGCCCGAGGGGCAGTTTTATGAAGAATTTTTACTGAGTTTTCGAACTATGATTTACTTCGTTTTCAAACTGGTTTTTACAGATAATTTTACTGAGATATACTGATATTACACTTGTTTCAAAGGATTTCTGGAAACTGATTTCGAACTTTTGTATTTGATGAATACTACCTGGTGACTTGGTGTTTTACTGGCTTTTGTGGATTTGTGCATTTGTACTGTGTGTTTTATAATTCTCAGACTGTGATTTATTTTCATTACTACTGAGTTGGCGTACTCATAAAGACTCCCTGTGCCTCATTGCACAGATCCAGGTAACGGTTCGGAGCAGTAGCTGTCTTTGCTCGTAGCAGCAGTTCAAGGGATTTTGAGGTAGCTGTCCAGCGTCCAATGCTTCTCCATTTCCCTTCCTTATTTAGTTTTAGCATTTCATTCCTAGACTTTATTTAAGATATTAGTAGAGTTATTTTTTTTTCGTAAATGCTCGTGACCATGTTGACTCCAGTCTTGGGAGGTTTTGTTTAGAGTTATTTAGATTATTATTGGGGCGTTAAGACTTAAATACATTATTTTTATGATATGTTGTTGTTATTATTGAATTGTGAACTAGTATAATAAGACAAATGAGTAGTAATGTGATGGTTGGCTAGCCTAGTTCCACGATAGGCGCCATCACGGCCTGTTAGAATTTGGGGTCGTGACACTAACACACGATTACTGGACAAATTGATACACCTAAAGGCAGGATTTCCAACATATCACAATGTTAGTCCTATAGGCAGGATTTCTAGTACGTAAACACAATATAGAACCTATACAATTTCAACAATCATGAGATGAAACTGATAAGCAGAACCAACGTCACAAATAGAGACCCTATAGGCAGAATTTCTACCCGACTTTGCAAATGAAAATAAAAAATCCTTCCCAAATTTTCTAAATACCCAAGAATTGTTTGTTTACAAAATTATTACAGACCATGTTAATGAATGAAATACAGAATAAAATAAACTGTAGAGAGCCTACAACAAGCCCAAATACACCTGGGCAACCCACGCCTTCAACCCATAACACCTCCAAGGCTCATATTCATGGATACACAAGATATAGTGGCAAATGATTCACCCATAGCACACATAACCCAAATCTCGAGTGTGTCAGAGTTCCCAAGGGCTTCAAGAACCCAGGGCAGTGCTCACACTAGAGAAAAAATTCCCAGTGTGTTCACAAAGGTCTCACATGGACCCCGAGCAGTGCTCACACTAGGGATGTTAAGGACAGAACCTAAGTGGACCTAAGAATGGGGATTTAAAGTAGCATAAGCAGCACATAGAAGGAGGTAATGGTTAAGAGACAGATTTTAAAACATATTTGGTTTTAGAAAGCCAACATAACATAGTTCAAAACACAGAATATAAGACATCAAGGTTTGAACATATACGCATAATTGCATTGAAGGATCTAAGAAAAAAAATTGGCAAGATTTGTAAAGTTGTTCATACTCAAATACATAGTACTTAATAAATTAAAGTATATAAGGACTAATTTGGCTGAGTGCACATGCTAGCATTAATGACAGCCTTGTTTATTTACAAAATAGTATTTGGACATGGTATAAAAGGAAAAGTCAAATAATCATATGGAATTCAAACGAATTAAAGACATGATAAAGGACAAGTTATCAGGGTACATGAGTGACAGAAAAGGGCTTAATACTGACCAGACATAACAATACAGATTTTGCAAAGGTTCAGAACAGGTGAATTGATAAATATCCTAGTATTACCCTAAAGATTGCTAAATTCATGGCAAGTTCAGCAAAAAAGCATACAGAAAACAAATTAGAAGACATTAAGTTAATCCCTAAGAGGATTCATATTATTCAAAACAACCAGTCTCAAAACTAATAGTAGTAAATAAAGAACTGAAGAAACTCGTATAAACATGAAATTGGCAGAATCGTGCTCAAAATAAACTTTAAACATGTTGGATCGTAAATACATGTCACATATGCATAGAAATAAAATGGCAAAGGGATAGTAACTCACTATTTAGGTGAGAAAAGCAATAATAACACCACAATAGTCGAGAACCCAGAATATTTGGCCTTGGCTTTCAGCCGGCCAAAACCAGAAATAGAACGAGATAACATAGAGCCAAATCTTAAATTTCTTAGTGAGGTTACCGTGATTCTGGTCTGTCATAAAGGGGAAAGAGGAGGGGTTTATATAGTAGCATAGATTGAATCAGTTAAATAAGTAAAAATCGTAAAATCAAATACAAACAAGGAAGCCCTATACACAAAATCAGCAACTAATCAGTTTTGAAGAAAAATAAGGTAAACCTTAGTTTTTTTAGGAAAGCAAATATTAGCGGAATATTCATAAAACAGTAGCATACATATGTTCTTTTTACATAAATAACACCTAGAATCAGAGAATCAAACTAATTTTAGGTTCGATTTAAAGAGATCTGAAAGCACTAAATTGGGGCCAGAGGAAATATTGACAGAAGAGAAGAATCGGGCAAACATATAAGGAAACAAAGTAAAATAAACAACAAACAAGGAAAGAAAACATGCAAAATCAACTTCAAAATCAATTTAAGTGAGAAATTCGGTAAACCTAGTTTTAGGAAAGGTGTAAATCCCAGAAATCCAAACAATATCAGACTCATTAATACAAAATCAAACATAGTCCAGGTACCGAAAATAGAACAGAATCGAGAGATAGTACTTGCCATGTTTAGAAAATTACTAAGTAACACCGTAAAGAATCGACCAGTAGCAAAAATAGATGGATATGGTAAGTAAATAGGAAGGTAATCCCATTAGAAGAGGGATTAGGAGAGGGATTTGGGGTGTGGACGGTTAGGGTTAGAGTTCTTCAGAAGGGAAGGGGTTGAGAGAGTTTGATGGCGGCGGGTGAGAGAGAATGGCTACGGTTTGTGGTGGGGTTGATTAGTTAAAGGGAAGAATTAAACGGGGGTCGTTGATCTTGGGAGATCAACGGCCAGGATTAAAATGAGAGTGGGGTGGGTCAGTACATGGGTCGCGACCGGGTAGGAGTAATTGGGTCAGGGTTTTTGGGCTGGGGTTATTGGGTTAGGCATTTTAGGTATTGGGCTAGGGGTTGGTCTAAAAATAGGTTTAGAAAAATAAGCTATTAGTTAAATACTCACTTTTAAATAATAAATAATTCATAAAAATGTTAAATAAAATAGTAAAAATATTATTGTGCATAAAAAAAATGACTAATAACAATTATTTAACACAATAAAAATATAAAAAATTATTTTTCGCAAAAAAAATAAAGTAATTATAAGTATATACGGGTTATTATTGCAAAACGTGCAATTTTAATCTTAAAAATGCAAATATAATTATAATAAATGCACAAAAATATTTAAAACCTAGTATGGGTGTAAATGATGAAGTTAGATGATAAAATCATCACAAAATAATTTGTGATACAATTAATGATCATTTATATAATAAAATATGAAAATAAATTGATTTAAAAATCTTTAAAAATTATAGAAAATTAGGAAAAATGCTTGCATGTGTTTATGAATTAAATGATGGTGCATATGAACTCTTTTGAAAGTATATATGTATATTTGAAATATATGAGGAAAAAATTGGGTATCAACAATCCGGAATAGTTATTTATAAGTTTTATTTATGCTTAGAAGTTATTTTGGCTAGATTTGAGCCTTCTGGAGGTCATTTCAATCAGAAGTTTGTTTTAGAGTATCGGTCTATCTTGTTTGAGGTAAGTATCTTGCCTAACCTTGTGTTGGGGAACTACCCCTTAGGATTTGAGTCTTTTATGCTAATTTTACCATGTAAAGTTCGTGTACGCAATGTGACAAGTACGTGCGCGGGCTTATTTGTGGAAAATTGACCTTTTAGGGCTCGTAGGTTCTTATGTTCATTAGATATGAAGTTGTTTTATTATGTTAAGTTTTTCACATTTACTAGTTTCACCTCTACGTGTTTTATTTGGAATTGATTGCTTCATGTTCCACTCGTACTGCCTATTTGACTCTTCTGCAATTGTTCATCCTTAATTGAGGCCATGATTATCCTTTTGCTTGCTTATCCTTAAAATTAATTGTTGTGTCTATTTTGTGAGTGCTAAATCCTAAATGAAGTTAGTTATCCTTTATCATAGTTGCGTTATCCTTATTTGGAATTATCAACTCGTGATATCTCCCTTGTTGTTGAATTGCACTTATGTGGAGGTCATTGCTACACAGTATCTCTTCCTTGTTGAGTTATTGCTAGGTGGTATCGTTATTTTCTATTGTGTCTTTCCTTGTGAGTTCGTTTCTTCCATTTCTTGAGTTTTGGAATTTCTGAGTTGATTTATTGTCGTACTCTTGTGTTATTGTCATTGTTGTTGTTGCACTTGTCATTGTGTTGCACGAGATTTCTGACGTGCTATTCTTACTATTGATATTTGCACATGCGGCGTGACAAGGCGGGCTATATATGTGGGTTGTCCATGTGGCGAGACAAGGTGAGAACATTATTATGCACGTGTGGCGAGACAAGGCGGGCAATTATTTTATTACTGCGCATGTGGCAGACAAGGTGGACTATGTCGGGAATTGATTGTGACGACTTGTGATGGCCTGGAGGCATTATTATTTTTGTTATTTGTGTAGTGGTGTTCCTACCCTGTGTGAGTTATACCGTGTTCATTTCGTGGTGATCGTTTCTTATGTGTCATTCATTGTTTCTATTCTTATTAGTTGGCCTAAATTCTGATATAACACCGACACAAGCATACACGTAGTTAATCACCCTTAACGATTCAAGAAAATGGATCTTGATGTTATTGATCATTTTTATACACCCTCGTCTATTTGCCTCTACGTGAGAAGGGTTCTATTGACACGCGCATTGTCCATGCAGTTAATGGTTGTAATGAAGGCACAAGATGCCAAGTGTTTAGGGTTCACAAATTGGGATCCGTGAATTATGAATATTTTGAGGTTCGGCACCTCGTGGAGATTATTGGATAAAACCTGATGTGAAACTGATTATTGTCATCTAGTTGCTACCTGCCCTTCTTTTAATTGTGCTCACTAGATTTAGACTGTGTTAGCTTACTCTACTGTGTTATTACTTGTTGTGTTGCGCTGCCAATTGTTGTTTCTATTTCTTATTGCAAGTACCATATTATCCTTGTCATTATGTATAGCTTTATAGAGATATCGTATTTTGTTAATTCTACACTTATTCTCACTCAGGTTATTTAGTCTAGTAGGTGTCTTGACTGTTCCTCGTCACTATTCCATGGTGGTTAGTGTTGATACTTGTTGGGTACCGCTATGGTGTACTCATACTACACTTCTACACATTTTTGTGCAGATCCAGGTATATCGGGGTCAGTCGATCGCTTGCTAGTTGTGCGGATTTTGCTGGGGAGACTCAAGGTAAACATGTTGTCGCGTTCGCAGGCTTCGGAGTCACCTTCTGATGATGTGTTTATATTGTTTGTCCTTATTTCAAAACAGTTGTATTTGTAGACCTCCTAGTAACTCAGTAGAGCTTATGACTTGTACTGCCGATTTTGGAATTTGTAAAGAGTTTTCTATCTTGAAATTGTCAAATGTCAGTTAAATATTATTACTATTTGAGTTAATGCTAGCTGACTTAGTCCCTAAGACTAGGTGTCATCACGATACCCAATAGAGAAAATTTTGTATTGTGACAGAAGTTAGCAAAAGAACATGTGGTCTATTGCAGAGTGAAGCAGAGAAACAGAGAAAAACTAAAAGTAAACCTGTAATCTATTGCAGAGTGAAGCGTAGCTGTGGAAAAACCAATGGATCTTCTGCGGAAAACGGATTTTTTTATAGAAATAAGTAAAATGGGATACAGTGGTTAGACGATTGACAAGCATTTTTATAGAGTGAAATAAATTTTAACTACAAAATATTCTTACTACCGTGAAGATGAAGAGACAAAACTGAAATATGCTTCTGCGTAATAATTAAGAAAATTTATGGCTGAGATCTTGCTTTACCACTGTGGAAGATAAAAGAAACTTAATTAAAATGTGAAAATGAAACTGAACACTAAATAATAAAATGTACAACTGAGAAGCAATATGAATGCCCTCAACCAGGGGTGGATCTACGTGTAAGTGACAGGTGGTACGCCATCCGTAAGTTTCGGCCGAAATTATGTAATAATATATATAGATGCATATATATATAGAAAGAATGTATGTAAATACTTTAAGTGGGCACCCTCAGTAACAAAAAGTCTCGGGGTTCTAGTGACAAGGCACTACCAATTTCACCCAAATGGTGGGGGTTTGAATCTAACCTAGTTCACTTTTTTAAAAGCTTTTGTTTGGTGCATTTAAGACAATTATAGGTGGATCCTTTGTTTCTTCTTTCTCTTTACTTAATTGTTTTTTTTATTATTATTATTAATAGGTCCTATTGACTTTTGCTTTGATCTTCTTAGTTTATTTTTATTCAAAGAAATCTCCATTGTTGTACTTTCCTAACTTATCCGTGATTTATCAATAGATAAAGAAAAATTAATTGTTTTCTTCAGGACCACAACTCTGAAAATCTATTCGCAGAAACCAAAAAAAAAATTAAAAATAATCCTTGAATAAGTTATATTTTAATCAATGATGAAAGTTTATTTCTTGTGAGATTGCTCTAAAGTAGGACAACTGTATATAATATCGAATGAGTTAATTTTAATGAAAAATATAAATTGAAAAATGTCTGTAAACTTACTTAATATTTAGAGTACTTATTAATATAAGTTTTTGCCTTAAGTATCAAATATAATTTGATAAAAAGTCTTTTTTCTTGAACAAAATGCATAATGTAGTTAAATTTTTATGCCTTTTTTTCAAGTTATCATAAATATTACGTAATTTTTTTGCTCGATCGATTTGTTTATATTAACTCAAAAGACGAATAATCCGAACCGAAATCCAAATAGAACAAACCAATTAAATTTATATCCTATTAGACAATATAAACTGTAATATGACTATGTTCAAAATTTTTGACACCCGGAACTTTTAAATTCTGGATCCGCCTCTACTCTCAACCTAATTAGATTCATTAAAGTGATTGTCTGGAGCATTAAACTACTGTTATGATTCACTCGGCTAACTTCTAAAATAATTAAAAAATTAATTAATTGAAGGTTTATTATTTTTTCTTAGGGACAAAATGATAACTCAGAGTTCAAAAGGTTTTGTAATAACCCATCTGGCGAAATAGTTACCGTTCATGCATACTCTAGGTGAGCATTTGGACATAAGAATAGTAAAATCCCAGAAAAAAAATAAAATTTTATTTCAAGTGAAAATGGTATTGACCTATCATTTGTTCAATTTGGTCGATTTGATACTGGTTTTCGGAGTTCGAAAGAGAAGGCGAAGAAGCCGTATTATAAAATTAGAGTTATGTTGGACATGAATATAATTTTGGGTTGTGTTTGAATTTTTATGAGTGATCTGAGTGAAAATTTTGAAAATAACTTTTTTTGAAGTTTTTAAAATTTTCAAAGAATTCCAAAATTCATCTTCAAGTGAAAATTGAATATTTTATGGCCAAACACTAATTTCGAAAAAAAAGTAAAAAAACTTCGAAAAAAGTGAAAAATTCTTATGTCCAAACGACTCTAGAACTAACTTCTAAGAAAAAGTAATCTCCAATATAACACTAGATTTACTACGTGTAAAAAAAATTTCATAAGAAATTCTTGGGACAGGGCAATGAGAAGTTGGCTTCAACGAGTTTGATCTCCAATATAACAATACATTTAATGCACGTAAAACAGCTTGAGAGGCATAGTAATAGTGGTGGTGAATATGGTTACTGTATGGAAATGGAATGGAACATCCAACATCTCAACTCTGATGCCTGTCTTGGCAGATTTTTCACTGTATTCTTTCGCTCTATCTTCTCACCTCTTCTAGTATGCTCCATTATTTTACCCTTACATCTATTTATAGACTAATTATTAGACATGCCTGTTGCGCGTGTAATCCATATTATTGAGTACAAAATTTAAAAAATATATAATTATATATCAAAAATATGTTTGAATTATAAAATAAAAAATAAGACAAAAAATAGAATTATTAAAAATAATAAATGTTGGTCCTATTTAGCTCACTCAATCAAAGAGACGAAACAATCGAGAGTGAGGAAGTGTGTTAGATTTCTCAAGTCCACACCATTTTTTATTTCTTATACAATACAATACATTATGAAACGATATGCAATAACCATCCAAACAAGATATTAGTGTATTCTTATAGGTGAGGTCTGGAAAGGGTAGGGTATATGCATACCTTATAGAAATACTGTTTTCAACCGACCTCACGTAAAAGCAGTAAAAGGTTGTTGTATATTTGGATTTAAATTATATACACGGGTAATTTTACACTATTATCTATCTAATTTTTCACCTATTATAACACTGTAAGGGGTCGTTTGGTAGGAGGTATAAGAATAGTGTTTAATAGAGTATATTAGTAATGCTGGTATCAGTAATGATGGCATTAGTTATGCTGAGATTATTTTTTATCCATTATTTGGTCTGGTGTATTAAAGCATTGCATAATCTTTTTAACTTAGGTGTTTACAAAAATACCCTCCACAAACAAAGAAATCAGTAGCTAGTGTCTTCACTCCATGAGTCGTTAAAGGGTGGGGGGGGGGGGGGGGGGGGGGGGGAGAGAACAAAATCACTGAAAATCCTTTTATTTGTACACGTGACTTTGATCTATGAAGAGGAAAATGAAGAAAACGATGATTTGGCTGTACTTTTCCATGGACAAAGCGTACAGATCAAAGAAGTTTGTTTGCTAATAATATGGGGGAAAGTATTTGAGATGGGTTTTTAGGGATTTGAGGGGGCAATTAGGTCTTTAACCATGTTTATGCAAGTACTAAAAACCTTTGCATTACTAATGTCATGGTTTTCTAGGCATTGCTTATACATAAGATAATACCAAGTATGATGTATAATTAATACAAGTATTAGTTCTACACTGGTTGAAAAAATGTACCAAACAAGGTATTAAAAATGTACATAGCTAATACTTGTGATAGGTTATAAGTACCTTTGTTTTATGTTTTGAAGATCTAACAAATCTATTGTCAAGAACCAGATAAGGAACCTGATTCACTTTTGGTACACATTCCCAAGCGCATAAAAACAACCTGACTTAAGCTGGAGATGTTCGTTAGAATCTCAGAAGTTGAAGAATCAACACAGGAAACAGATGGTCTCAGGCTTCCCTGGTGATTTTACCAAGTCAACTCTGCACAGCTGGAAAGTGACTGACTGCACACGCAATAATACAGCACAATGCAGTAGTCACTTTCATTGGGAAGGACCTTGTACCAAAGTTGGTTACATCATTCAAGTGATGTCATCAATGTTATATTAACATTAAACCAATGATAAAACATCATTTGAACATTAGAGAATCTACAAAATCACTGAAAATCCTTTTATTTGTACACGTGACTTTGATCTATGAAGAGGAAAATGAAGAAAACGATGATTTGGCTGTACTTTTCCATTGACAAAGCGTACAGATCAAAGAAGTTTGTTTGCTAACAACATGGGGGAAAGTATTTGAGATGGGTTTTTAGGGATTTGAGGGGGGCAATTAGGTCTTTAACCATGTTTATGCAAGTACTAAAAACCTTTGCATTACTAATGTCATGGTTTTCTAGGCATTGCTTATACATAAGATAATACCAAGTATGATGTATAACTAATACAAGTATTAGTTCTTCACTGGTTGAAAAAATGTACCAAACAAGATATTAAAAATGCACATAGCTAATGCTTGTGATAGGTTATAAGTACCTTTATTTTATGTTTTGAAGATCAAACAAATCTAATGTCAAGAACCAGATAAGGAACCTGATTCACTTTTGGTACACATTCCCAAGCGCATAAAAACAATCTGGCTTAAGCTGGAGATGTTCGTTAGAATCTCAGAAGTTGAAGAATCAACACAGGAAACAGATGGTCTCAGGTTTCCCTGGTGATTTTACCAAGTCAACTCTGCACAGCTGGAAAGTGACTGACTGCACACGCAACAGTACAGCACAGTGCAGTAGTCACTTTCATTGGGAAGGACCTTGTACCAAAGTTGGTTACATCATTCAAGTGATGTTATCAATGTTATATTAACATTAAACCAATGATAAAACATCATTTGAACACTAGAGAATCTACTCAAGCACTCCAAGTGATTGAATATCAAGAAAAATGATTCTCAGTGCATCAAGAACAAAGAACAACACTACTACGGACCAGTTCCCATATCAAGTCATTGTATGTCCTTAGTAGAGTTGTAACTTTATAATAGTTCTTCAATTGTAATTCCTACTTAGCTTGTTTAGAATTATTGATTAGGAAACTCTTGTAAAATCATAAACTTCAGTGTTTGTGTCTTGGCTAGAGTTAGCCAAGTTCTGAAGTCTTTGTAATAGAGGGATTACAAAGTGGCTTGTAATAGGTGTATTACAAGTTAGTGAGGTATTAATTAGTTAATTACTAGGTTACATAGGTTGTAATCTGAAAGTTTCTCAGTAGTAAAGTTGAAATCCCACAAGTGTAGGTCGTGGTTTTTAATCCCGTTGAGCTGGGAATTTTCTACGTAAAAACTCCAAATGTCAATTACATTATGCTCTTTGTGTGTGTGTAATCTGTGGAAACTAATAAAGAACCTAGTTCTCTATACATTTTGGTGGGCTCTCGAATTCTATCAATTGGTATCAGAGCAGGTTCTTTCTATCAGGCTAACACCTAGAAAGGATCCCCATGGCTGCTCCACCAAACTTTGAAGATGGTTAGTCTACCTACATGACACCTAGGTTCAATGGTCAATACTATGGGTGGTGGAAGACTAGGATGCACGGCGTCATCATGGCTGAAGATTCTGAGCTATGGGATGTCATTTGTGACGGACCCTTTGTCCCTACCAAGAACCTTGGCAACCAAGTTGTATCCATCCCCAAGACGAGGAAGGAATTCAATGAAGATGATCGAAAGGCCATAGAAAAGAATTTTCGTAATGAAATTCTTATTTGTGGAATTGGTCCTGATGAATACAATAGGATATCAGGAAAAAAAATCTGGGAAGCTTTGCAGACAGCTCACGAGGGAACAACACAGGTGAAGCAATCCAATATCGACATGCTCGCAACAGAATATGAGCTCTTCGGGATGAAGGATGATGAATCCATCGAAGATATGCACACTTGATTCACCTCCATCATCAATGAACTTCACTCTCTTGGTGAAATCATTCCCAGAAACATGCTTGTCCGAAAAATCCTTAGTGTACTGCCCAGGTCTTGGGAAAGCAAAGTAAACGCCATTACAAAGACAAAGGACTTGCAGACGCTGACCATAGATGAACTTGATGGAAACTTGAAAACTTATGAAATAAAGAAGAGGAAGAAGGACAATGAAAGAAGAGAGCCCAAACGAGAGAAGAACATGGTCCTCAAGACAGACAACAATGAGTCAACTGGTGAAGATGGTGATATGGCATACCTGACAAGGAGATTTCAGAAAATGGTTCGCAGGAATGGATGTATTCCAAAAAATGGCAGTTCTAGCAAGCCAAAAAATTATGACCTCTGTCATAAATGTGGCAAGCCAGGATACTTCATCAAGGACTGTCCTCTATTAAAGCAAGACCAATTCAAGCCTAACTCATACAAAGCATCCAAGAGGAACACGGTTCCTGATAAACGCTTCAAGAGAAAGAATGTCACTGACAATGTTGTGAAGCAAGCTCTTGCTGCATGGGGAGACTCCCCCAGCGATTCTGAAGAAGAAAATGATCATGGTGATAGTTCAATGATGGTAGTGGAAAGTGAAGCAACTGATATGACTCAATTTTTTCTTTGATGGCTAAATCTGATGACGATGATGATGAGGTAAATATTTTGAATGTTCAGAGAAATCTAAAATCTTACTCTCCTAAAAAGCTCATGTCATTAGAAAATATATTAATTGATGCTTAAAATAGTCTTATAAATGATAAAGATGTGCTAACTATGGAATTAGGAGAAACTGAACAAACCAGAGATGACTTAGTAGTCGTTGCAGTTGTTTTGAAATAAACAATAGAGAATCTGAAGAAAGAAAAGGATGCCTTAAATGAAAAAATTACAAGTATAGAACATGAAAGAGAAGATCTAATGGTTGTTGTGGTAGACTTAAAAGAAACAATTGAGTGTGTAAGTAAAGAAAAAGAAGCATTAACTGAGAGAGTTGCTAACATTGAGCAAGAGAGAGATGACCTAATAGTGGTGGTAGTAGACTTGAAGGAGACAATTGAGGAACTTAAAATGGAAAGTAGGCCTGGAAACTCTAAAAAAGGAAAGGAAGTTGAAAGTGAGGCACACATTAAGCTTGAAAATGAGTTAAATTCAGTGAAGTCCAGTCTGTGTGCTGAGCTTGAGAAAAACAAACAACTTCAGGAAGAACTAGGAAGAGTGAAGAGTGATCTTGAAAAATCACTCAAGTGGACCTGGTCCTCTGATTCTATTACTGTCATGTACATTAACAATGGGAGGAACAGGTAGGGAATTGGGTTTCAAAGGGAGAAGACTCCTTACGTCCCTCATAGCAAGTATGTTATTGTACCCGATAATTGGTTGTGTACCCATTGTTATAACAATGGGCACCTCAAGAAAACTGCAAGGCCAGGTTTCAGTCTCATCAGAAAAATAGTCTTTGCTGAGAAAGTAACTACTGCTAGAGGACCTGGTCCTTCACATAGAAAACGCATACTGCCTGATTGGACTAAAAGATCACTCATTTATCTCTTCCCTCATTACAAGGGACCCAAACTTGTTTGGGTTCCTAAATCTAACCCTTGATTTTCTTGTGCAGAGAGCAGTGAAGGGAGGCAGCCAACAATGGTAGATGGACAGTGGTTGCTCAAAGCACATGACTGGAAACACAATCGATTTCCTCTCAATGAAAGCCCTGCAAGGAGGGAGTGTATCCTTTGGAAATGGCAAAAAGGGATACATTCTAGGAGTTGGAAGGATTGAAAAGTCACTCACTCACTCAATTGAGAACGTGTACTATTTCAATGGCCTGAAGTATAGTCTCTTGAGTGTTTCTCAAAATGTGACCAGGGAAATAAAATGGAAGTCTTGTCCAAGATATGCACAGTCACAAATCTTGTGACTGGTGAGGTAGTGCCGGTAGCCAAAATATACAAGAATATTTATGTTGTTGATTTTGAGTCCTTGCAAAGTGGTGATATAAGTTGTTTGATAGATGTTGATGACGATGCTGAACTATGGCACAGAAGGCTGGGGCATGCGAGATTTTCATTACTGAACAAAATGGTCTAGAAGAACCTGGTTCGTAGTCTGCCCAAGTCAAGCTTCAAGGACCACAAAGTGTGCGATGCTTGTGCAAAAGGAAAGCATGTCAGATCTTCATTCAAGCCCAAAAAGGAAGTCATCACCTCAAGGCCACTTGATCTTCTTCATATGGATCTATGTGGACCAATGAGGGTGCCAAGCAGAGGACGAAAAAGATATATCTTTGTGATAGTAGATGACTACTCCAGGTTCACTTGGACCCTATTCCTCAGAACCAAGGATGAAACTTTTCAAGTATTTGTTTCCTTTGTTAAGAAGATCCAAGTGAAGATGGGAAAAAATGTGGCTTGCATCAGATCAGACCATGGGACAGAGTTTGATAATGCTGCCAGATTTGATGAATTCTGTATTAAAAATGGCATTACTCATAACTTCTCAACTCCAAGAACACCACAGCAAAATAGTGTTGTGGAAAGGAAGAACGGGACTCTTGAATACATGGCAAGGACAATGTTAATTGACAGTGGGATTGCAAAAAATTTCTGGGCAGAAGCTGTGAATACTGCTTGCTATTTGGTGAACAGGTGCATGATCAGATCCCTTCTAAATAAAACACCTTATGAATTGATGAATGGAAGAAAGCCCAAGATGACTCATTTGAGGACATTTGGCTGCAAATTTTATGTTCTCAACAATGGCAAGGATCAACTTGGGAAATTTGATGCCAAAAGTAATGAAGGAATCTTCCTGGGTTACTTGTTTCAAAGAAAAGCTTACAAAGTGTACAACAAAAGAACTTAGTGTGTTGAGGAGAGTGTACATATGATCTTTGATGAGTCTCACCTCTCTTGTGAGAAGAACAGGAATGATAATCAAGATGGAGAAACCTTATTAGTTCCATGTGAAGTTATTGACATGGAAAATAGGAAGGCAGACATGATGAGTCATGTCAAAGAATCCATTGAAGATGATACAACTACTTCTCCATCCATTAGAGAGGAACCTGGTTCCACAATCACAACAACTGAAGCTGAAAATAGAGTTGTTGATACACTCCAAGGTACTCCACTTGCTGAAGTCAGAAGCGGCCAAGAACCTTAACCAAACATACATGGTTCCTCTACCAATGAGATTCAAGTACCAAATTGGAAGCACAAAATCTCACATCCTCTTGACAACATAATCACCCATCTTGACTCGGGAGTTCAAACCAGATCAAAATCCATAAATTCACTTGCCTTTTCAGCCTTTCTTTCCCAAATAGAATCCAAAAATATCAAAGAAGCACTGAAAGATGCAGACTGGATCACAGCGATGCAAGAAGAGCTACATCAATTTGAGAGAAAAAAGGTATGGCACCTGGTTCCTAGACTTGCAGATTGTACCATCCTAAGGGACAGGTGGATATTCAGGAACAAACTTGATAAATTTGGAAATACAACAAGAAACAAGGCAAGACTTGTAGTTCAAGGCTACAATCAGGAAGAAGGGATTGATTATGATGAGACATTTTCTCCAGTTGCTCGAATGGAGGCTATCAGAATTCTTACTGCCTTTGCATATCATATGAAATTCACATTGTTCCAAATGGATGTCAAAAGTGCATTTCTGAATGGCTTCCTGAAAAAAGAAGTTTATGTCAAGCAGCCTCCTGGATTTGAGTGTCACGAGCATCTTGAGCATGTGTTCAAGCTAGACAAGGCATTGTATCTAGGGGTGTTCAAAATCAAACCAAAACCGAAAATCGAACTGAAACCGAAGCTCAATGGCTTATTGGTATCGGGTTAACGGTTTAACAGACGGGGAACTGATTGAAATTTTTTTATTAACGGCTTATCAGTTTAGGGGCGGATTATTCAATTTTCTTAACGGATAATCCGTTAACCCTATATATATATATATAAAATTTACTTTTATCCATATTACTGCTCTAGACAATTGTACAAAGTACAAAGTGAATGTACTGATTTATTTTTATCCATAAATATGAATTGATAATCTTGGATGTTGTTTATTCTAAGTAGTGGGTTAATTAGTTATCTGGGCAAAGGTGTTGTCCAAACAGGTTTTTAATTATTACTCCCAACTTGTATATATGGCACATTAACTTTGACCCAACAAGCTTGTTCACTGGTACGAGTTTCATATATTAGAATAAAGGTCTCAAATGTGTTGTTGCTGCTGGAACGAGTTTCATATATTAAAGAAAGGTCTCAAATGTGTTGTTGCTGCTAGAACTCATGCAGATATGAAATTTTATATTTCCGTGTCTTATATTTTTACTTCCGTTTATTCCACTATTTACTAATTAAAAAGCATAATATAAACCGTTAACCGCCCGATAATAGCAAAATTGATACCAATCTGCCTGATATCTTATCGGGTGGCTAGCAGATTAATTCATTTAAAAGACGATAATCGATGAACCGAACCTTTAAGAGTAAACAACCGCCCGATCCGCCCGATAAGCAGCCCTAGTTGTATGGGTTAAAGCAGGCTCCCCGAGCTTGGTATGAAAGGTTATCAAAGTTTCTTCTAGAAAATGGTTTTACAAGAGGAAAAATTGACAACTCTCTTTTTCTGAAGAAACGAGGGAGGAACCTGCTCATTGTTCAAGTATATGTTGATGATATCATTTTTGGAGCCACAACTGACTCTCTTTGTGAAGAGTTTGCAAAACTCATGGGGGTGAGTTTGTGATGAGCATGATGAGAGAATTAAATTTCTTCTTGGGACTTCAAGTGAAGCAATCTACAAAGGGAACATTGATAAGCTAGCAGAAGTACATCAAGGAGCTGCTGAAAAGATTTGACATGGAAGCATCAAAAGTTATCGACACTCCCATTGCCACAGCTACACATCTAGACATGGATGAGCTTGGTTCCCCTGTAAATCAAACCATGTATAGAGGCATCATTGGATCACTCCTATATCTCACTGCAAGCAGACCAGACATTGTGTTCAGCGTGAGTCTCTGTGCAAGGTTCCAGTCAAATCCAAAGGAATTTCATCTGAAAGCTGCTAAAAGAATTTTGATATATCTTAAAGGGACACAAGACATGGTTCTCTACTATCCTTCAGGTGATAATTTTGATCTCATTGCGTCTGCTGATGCTGATTATGCAAGATATCTGGTGGATAGGAAAAGCACGTCTGGAATGGCACATTTTCTGGGTTCCTGTCTTATCTCATGGGGTACAACGAAGCAAAACTTAGTGGCACTCTCAACAGCTGAAGCAGAATATGTAGCAGTCGCTTTTTGTTGTGCTCAATTGTTGTGGATCAAGCAGCAGTTGGAAGACTTTGGGGTGTACAATGATTTTGTACCTCTCTTGTGTGACAATACAAATGCACTCAACATGGCCAAAAATCCAGTCCAACACAAAAGGACCAAGCACAATGATGTACGTCATCACTTCCTCAGGGACAATGTTGAAAAAGGGCTCATTGGTATGAAGTTTTGTAGCGTTGAAGATCAAATTGCAAATATCTTCACCAAAGCCTGAGCAGAGAACATTTTGAGAGAAATCACATGGCACTGGGGTTGATAAAACCCAACTGAGGACCTGAGTTCCCAATGATTGGCTATGAAACACATATACAGGTAAAATTAGCTAAAGTATTTTCTGGCAAAGTCTAACTCATTTCTATAATGTTACAGGTAGACACGCATGATGATTACAGAGCAGTTGATGCAGTACATACCGGTAAAAGAGGTTAAGCTTACACTTGCAAGACCTGTCAGGGAACCTGGTTCTCCTGACACATGTTAGTAGCTTCTTTGTTTTCTCATACACAATTTAAAATGGACAAAAACAATGCCACATCATCAGCATGTAAGTCTCTTTACGTTGTGTCTTTTCATCCAAAGCGTCTCACCTGCTACTGAATGACCCGACTCCCTAAGCAAAAATTGTCGTTGTTTCATAACTGGTCCCTCACTTTTCATAAATACATACATCAATGTCATAACCCTTCACTTCCAAATTTAAAACTTTCCCTTTGTCTTCTATCTTCTCAATCCACTAATTCTTCCAGTAAACCTTCACTATGTCTGAAAATCAAGCAACTACCAGTGTAACTGACAGTACCCCCCATCGAGTCCACACCAGTTAGAACTCCAGCGGTAGACTCCTCACCCAACACAACCACCAGTCCAAACCCTAGAGCAAAGTCTCCTCCACACTCTCCTACCCACTCAGATTCTGGTCCTCATCAAAGTCATGCAACCTTGACTCCGAGAAAGTCCGTGAATTCCAGTCTTCCTCCAGTCTCACCGGTTAAATAGAGTGAACAGGGTGAACAGGGTGATTTGGTTCAAGAAGGAAATCAGGAAACATCAACTCTCGCCATGGAAGAGCCCTCCAGTGAAAATCCAGCGGTTAGTCATGAAAATGCTGAGACAACCATGACAGGTCATGATTCTGCAGGTATCACTCCTCCCTCTATTGAAATTTCCATGGAACCACAAGAAAATGAGGCAATAGAAAATATCTCTGCATCGCTTCTGAAGGGGTTGTTGTAGAGGAAGGTGGGGGTCTGAGCCTCAGGGGGAAGAGCCTCAACCCGTAGAAGAAAGGGGAGAACTTGTGCCATTTGAATGACCGACACAGGAAGATGCTACTGGGGTCCCAAATGATGGACATGACCCCTCCACGGAGAATCCAGGTCAGGGGTCATCTCCCCAGGTCAGTGTTTATCCTGCTCCTTCTCCCCAATTCTGTGATGAACCCCTGAATATGGTGGTGCCTGAAATGCAGTCTGACAGTGAAGAAGATCTAGATGATATGGTGATTAGAAATTTCATCAGGGTTAGGAGTAAGCCAATGGCAACTCCAAAGCCAACCCCTACGCGACCCACTACACGGTTGCAGAAAAATGAGGCTCTAGAGTCTGATCTCAGGAAGAGCCAATGGAGTCAAAGAAGGAGAAAGTTGGTCAAGGATGGAAAACTTGTACAACAAAAGGATGTTCCTGTGGTGAATGTGGAAGAAGAAGCTGAAGAGGAACCTAGTTCCTTGGTTCGTAAGCCCCTAAGACAGAAGCGCTCTCTCTCTTTATCCAGAAAGCACACTTCTACAAGTGTTGAGAGTCCTTCCAAGAGTGATGATGATGCTTTCAGTGAAAAGTTTGTGAAGAATTCTGATGAAAAGACAATGAAAGAGAGTGGTGACAAGTCTGATGATGAAGAAGTGGAAAAATCTGGTGAATATGTGCATGAAAAGCCAGTAGAGAAGGGAAAGGCCATACGCAAGTCAATGAAAAGGAAGATGGATGATGATGAGGAACGTGATTCCTCAAAGAAAGTAAAAGTTGGTGAATGTCTGAGTTCTGGAAAGGAGAAGATGAGGTATCAGAAAGTGTTGTGGGCCCGCACGTTTGCCCCTGAGATTATGGAGTTTACTGGGACGAGGCAGCTGGTAGAAATTTGTGAGTTCCAACAGTGGAAACATTTGTTCACAGTTGATGTACCAAAGGTATATGAGAAGGAGGTGTGGAGCTTTTATGCAGACCTCTTCAAGGTTAAAAATGATCACATTTGTGCATTGGTAAATGGAGTGGACAAAGTGATGGACTCCGCTGTGTTGGGGAAAATTCTTGGAGTTCCTGCTGAAGGATTGTCATCAGTTCAGGGTGCTTGCACGTCAAATTTCAAAAATGCCATTGTCAAGGAAAGGGCAATCTAGCAAGGGGAATGGGTGCATAAGAAGGCACTCCTTCCAGTCTATCAGTTGATTTTTGAGATGGTTAACAAGGTACTGCTTCCCCGTGCTGAGAGGATATCTATCACATCCAAAGCTGATCTATTCCTTATGGAAGCCCTGAATAGTTTTACCACCATAAATCTGCCTGGGATAATGATTGAGCACATGCAAAAAGTGGAGATTTTAAGGATGACAACCATGGTATACCTTACGGGTTCCTTCTCACAAAGGTCTTCAAGTTTTTCAAGGTACCTCTGGGGCAGGCCAAAGTGGACACCAAGAAGCAGACCTTCTCTAAGACCACCCTTGAGGAGTGTGAATGTATTGACAAAGTGGGAGGAGTTGGAAGCACCTCTACTATCTCTAAACTGATAAATGCTCAAAATAGTGCCACCAAGGAGATAAGAAAGTTGAAGGCAAGGAAAACCATTTTGGAGAATCAGTTCAGTCAGTTACAAGAGGCACAAGGTTCTAGTAGTTCTCACAACTCAGAGGTTGCCCGCCTGACGAAGGAAAATGCTAAGCTCAGGAAACAGGTTGAGGACCTGAAAGAAAGGCTGCTCAATGAGAAAATGTCTATGAATGCTCACATGGATCTTGTCGTCAAAACCCTTGCCACCTTCTCGAAGCCCTCTTCCTCCAGTGCCCCCTAAGAAATGTCCCCTCAGTTTCCAGTTTCCAGTGTCTATATTTTAGTATGTTTTGATGATATTTTGTTTCTGGTACTTTTTTTTTTTGAAATTGTGGATGGTAACAATGATTTTGTTCCCGCCTATAAAGTCCAAATTTGGTCAATGAAAGTTTTTCCCTTTTGCTATTTATGCTCTTGCTCTTTTGTCTCTGTTTTCTATCATGTTGTGTGCACACAAGTGGCATGAGTTAACCACGCTAGACTTTTTTATGCTTTTTGCTTGGCTTGTGCTTTTTATGATGCCAAAAGGGGGAATATTTTACATAATTGAATAATGATGTGCACTGATTGAGGGGGAAATACAGATTCAGGGGGAACCCACTGAGGTTCCTGGTGCACTATCTGGTTTCTGTGGTTCTTTGTAGGATTTTCAATTATAATTTTTTCATCATCAAAAAGGGGGAAATTGATATTTTATAAGTACCTTTGTTTTATGTTTTGATGATCTAACAAACATAATGTCAAGAACCAGATAAGGAACCTGATTCACTTTTGGTACACATTCTCAAGCGCATGAAATCAACCTGACTTAAGCTGGAGATGTTCGTCAGAATCTCAGAAGTTGAAGAATCAACACGGGGAACAGATGGTCTCAGGTTCCTCTGGTGATTATACAAAGTCAACTCTCCACAGCTGGAAAGTGACTAACTGCACATGCAATAGTACAGCACAGTGCAACAGTCACTTCCATTGGGAAGGACCTTGTACCAAAGTTGCTTGCATTATTTAAATGATGTCATCAATGTTATATTAACATTAAACTAATGACAAAACATCACTTGAAAACTAGAGAATTTACTCAAACACTCCAAGTGATTGATTGTCAAGAAAAACGATTCTCCAGTGCATCAAGAACAAAGAACTACACTGCTACGGACCAGTTCCCATATCAAGTCTTTGTATGTCCTTAGTAGAGTTATAACTTTGTAATAGTTCTTCAATTGTAATTCCTACTTATCTTGTTAGAAGCATTGATTAGGAAACTCTTGTAAAACATCAGTGTTTGTGTCTTGGCTAGAGTTAGTCAAGTTCTGAAGTCTTTGTAATAAAGAGATTATAAAGTGGCTTGTAATAGGTATGTTACAAGTTAGTGAGGGGTTAAGTAGTTAATTCCTAGGTTACATAGGTTGTAATCTTAAAGTTTCTCAGTAGATACAAGTGTAGGTCGTGGTTTTTAATCCCCTTGAGCTGGGAATTTTCCACGTAAAAATTCCAAGTGTCAATTACATTCTGTTGTGTGTGTGTGTGTAATTTGTGAAAACTAATAGACAACCTGGTTCTCTATATAGTTTGGTGGACCCTCGAATTCTATCCGCTTGAATTATTTTTTCTTATACCTCCTGCCAAACAACCATTGAGGGTAATGAATTTCCACATAGTTAATGCATTTTAGCATGTTATAAAGAATTTGCCTTGCTCTTTAGGTTACTAATTACCTTTAACTATAGTTAGTTATCTTTAATGGATAAAGGCCAAAATTGTACCTATACTATTGAAAATTATCCACGTTAATACCCCATTCTACTTTCCGGCTAAAATAATACATGTCGTTACTAAAGTAGGAGAATTTGTACCTAAATCTAACGGACCTCCTATGTGGCAACTGGGACCCCCGTAATAATGTGCCAACTAGGATTTTTTTACCCGCCCACCTTTTTTATAACCCGCCTTACTTTATAATAACCCGCCCCACTTTTAATTTGTTAATTAGCCTAGTAAAATATTCCCAACCCCAGTCAAAACCTTTCACTTTCATTTACAGAAAAATCTCTCACCTTCTTTCTTAACTGTAAAAATCGTCTTCATCGTGGATGCATACGAAGGTACCTATTTCCGTGTTAAAATTAGTAAATCGTCATTTGTTTGGTATGTTTTGGTATGGACGGAAGCATATTGTCTCATTGTTTTGATTTTTTGTTTCTTTGACTAGGGTTTTGACTGATTCATGTAGATATGTATTTTTTTAGTTAGGAGGTGTGTCTGATTTTTTTTTTTTTTTGTTTGCATGTGGTCTGTTCATACTCGATTTAACCCTAAATTTGTTTTCCTTATTTTGGTCTTTATTACTGGCGGTTTAGGGTTTGTATTTTGTATTGGAATAATCCATATCTGGTATTCTCTTTTTGTTTCAGTTTAGGTTTCAATTTTGGTGGTCCTACATATATGGTATTTGATAGAAAAGGGGTCCCCTTTGTGTTGGATTTGTTTCTTTGATGCTCTTATTTTGGGTGTTTGGTCCCCTATTTCTTATACACGTGCGTTGAGTTAAGAGGCAAGTGGGTTAGAATCTTTTTTTTTTTTTGTTTATATACTTCGTCCCCCATCATCTCTTTTTTTATTGTAGTTGTATCTTCATGTGTGGCAAGCCACTATTTTTTTTTGTTTATGTATCTTTGTCTTCACTTTATGTGGTTTTTATGTCTTTATTATATGATCCACTTTGTCAGCATATTATATAGGTTGTAATGTTAATTTTTGTTAAGTTTTTCCCTTTCTTGTTCTGCAGCTTATATGCAATGGTCTTATTGGATTTGATCTTTCATTATGGTGGTGATTGGATATATAATCCACAAGTTTTATACTCAAGGAAGCTTGTGTACACTGTTAAAGGTTTTAACTCTGACAAATTATCTTATAACTATTTAGTAAATGAATTTACTTCTAAGTTGGGGTTTATTGGAGTTCAACACGTAATTGTGAATGGGCCTAGTGGTAGATATTATGAAATAGAAAGTGATCAAGGTGTTAGGAGTCTACTGTCTTTAGTTAGTGATCATTTTAATGTTATTGACTTATTTGTTGTAGATGAGTGTGAGTTAAGTATTAATGTTCATAATATAGTCCAGCACATTGAGTCAAACACATCAGAACTTGATGTTGCTACTGACGGTAGTTCATATGACAGTGAAGAACATGGTTGTCACTCTTCTGATTTTTCAGATAATTCTGATAGGGAATCTGATTCATTAGAAAGACTGCATACACAAAAAGATAGGAATATATCTGATAAGTTGACTTATTATAAGGAGTTACACAAGTCCATGACATTCAAAGACATTCCAGAAGCTAGAAAATTCATCCACATGTATTCCCTTGCTAATGGTTATGGGTTAAAACAACTTAAGAATTGCCCTCAAATGCTTAGGTACAGATGTTTAGATGAACACTGCCCCTTTGTCTGTCATATTTCCAAAGACTCTAAAGGTCCTGGTGTTAAATTCAAGACTTTAAAGGAAGAACATAAGTGTAATATTGCATATGATAACCACAACGTAAATGCAAAAACTATAGCTGCTTACTTTAAGAGAGGGCTTCAAGATAATCCTAAGATTAAAACTAAGGAGATGATGGCAAGTGTAAAAGCTACATTTAACATCAATGTTAGTCATTCAAAGTGTAAGAGAGCCAAGAGAATGATACTGCAGAAAATGGAGGGTAGTTTTGCAGATGAGTACAACAAGCTTGAGGATTATGCTAATGAATTAAGGTCTAGTAATTCAGGAACAGATGTGGTGATTTATATTTCAAAGGATGAAACTTAGTGAAGGTAAAAGAAGATTCCTAAGAATGTACATATGTTTTCATTCATTAAAAATGGAGTTTAAGAGTGGGTTGAGACCATTCATTGGCTTGGATAGAACCTTTTTGAAAGGAAAATGCAATGGTCAATTGTTAGTAGCTATTGCTCAAGACTCCATGAGGCACTTTTATCCCTTAGCTTGGGTTGTTGTTGATAAAGAGACCAAAGTGACATGGAGTTGGTTCTTAAGGTTGCTACAACATTCATTGGACCTCAAAATGGGAAAAGGGATCACACTTATTTCAGATATGCAAAAGGTATGAGTCCTTCAATTCCTAACTTCGCTGTTTCATTTATTTCACTGTTGCATCTCATAACTCATAATTGTTGCATCTCATTTGGTTTACTGTTGAGTTCAGTTTATTGTTGCATTGGTTTACTGTTGCATTTAGTTTACTGATGCATTTCATAACTGTTGCATTTAGTTTACTATTGCATTGGTTTACTGTTTCATTTAGTTTACTGATGCATTGGTTGACACTATTTGCAAGAACTACTCAGTGGACAACAACCTAACTGAGTCCTTCAATTCATGGATCAAGGAAGCAAGATTCAAGCCAATTATCAAGATGCTTGAGGATATTAGAGTAAAGGTTATGGACATGCTAAGGGAACATGAATATGATGTAATGTCATGGAGTAATGACTTCAGTACCAAACAATGCAACTGTATAGCCAATACTTGAAAATTGCAAACAAGTGTCATGTTCATTCCAATGGTCAAGAAGGGTATGAAGTGAGTGAAGATGGTGACAGACACACAGTGAATATGGTCAACAAGAGATGCACATGTAGGACATGAGACCTTAATGGAATCCCTTGTACTCATGCAATCAAAGCAATGCAACACATAAAAATGAATCCTTTGACTGAAATACACTGGTGTTACACCAAAGAGGCCTATCTCCTAGCATATTCACATAAACTTCAACCAGTGAAAGGAGAAAAATTCTGGAAGGTTGAAGCATCCCATGCAATGGAACCACCAGAATTTGTTAAGATGGCTGGCAGGCCTAAAGTCAAAAGAACAAGAGAAAAAAATGAAACAGTCAACAGACAAGGTGAATAGATGCAGTCCAGGAAGGGGAGGATAATGAAGTGTTCCACATGTGGTCAGGCTGGACACAATGCTCGGGGTTGTGCAAAGGTAATACTTTTTTTTCAATACTGTCTATTCTATTTACCTATTTACCTATTCTATTTACCTATTTACTCTTACCTATTTGTTAAATATCATTCTAAAGGAAAGCAACCAATGGTAAGTAAGAAAAAGGTCAAGCAAGCAAAGAGGCAAAGATGTTTAACAACTCAAGACAGTAATGATGAACAACCCATGTCACCACTTGCTGCAAATATACCAGCCAAGGAGGACATAGAACTTTCAGCACCACTGTGCAGTCAAGCAAAGTCATCCAGTACAAGACTCAAACTTTCAGTTTATGTCAACTCCATCAGTGCAAAGGAAACCTCCCAACAACACTGTCCCACCAGATTTTGAGTTTCCTGATTTTGAATCAGATTCTGCCCCATAAATTAGGCTAAGGAGTTTCTTTGAAGAAAGGATAGGACTGCTTATGAAACAACAAGGAACCATACCGGCTATAACAAGGTTCATCAATTTTGTTGGTGACTCATCTGGTGTGAGAAAGAAAGCTATAACAGGAAACCAGCTTGAGAAGATGGCCAAGTTGAAGACAAGAAAGGGTAATGGCAAGTCACAAAACTAATGTGACTTGAACTATAGGTGGATAATTTTTTTGTGTAGTGGAATTTTTTGTGAATTTGAAGTTTAGAAGGCTTGTAATTACTGCTATGACAATATTGTTGTTATCCTTTGCTGGTTGATGTAATTACTGTTATGACAGTACATTTTTTTGCTGGTTGCATCTCTTTTTTGCTGGTTGATGTAATTAAAACAGTTGATGTTATTAGTTTGCTGTCAATGTTAGTAACCGTTAGTGTTTAATGTTTGTTGGTGTTATGAATGTTATGACAGTTGGTGTGTACATGTTAGAGCAGTTAGTATCAATGTTAGTAACAGTTAGTGTTAATTTGCTGTCAATATTAGTAACAGTTGGTACATGTTAAATGTTTGTGTTAAATGTTATTAACAGGTTATGTTCCCTTTTCTGTTGTTATCCTTTGCTATCAATGTTAGTAACCTGTTGTTGTGTTAAATTTGTATTAAATTTGAACAATTTGTGTTAAATTTTAGTAACCTGCTTCTGTGTAAATGTTATTAACAATTTGTGTTAAATTTGAACACATATGGGTGCTATAACAGGATGTGATTAACACCTACTAACATGCTGATTTAGTGTTACTAATTCGATTAACTGTTATTAACCGTCATATTCATTTCACTATTTTGATATGTTCTCATTGAGGTTGTAAATTTGATCGAAGACTTTGAGGTAATATGTTCCCACAGAAAACATAAGCTAAAATTTACTAGTTCAGTCCAAAAAACACAGAAAACATAAGCTAAACAGAAGGTAAAATTCAGTCCAAAAAACAGTTACATGAAAATCTACTTAATTGACTACACAATGATAATTAACTAGTTCCCTACTAAACTAAACAATACATGTCAATTGACTACACAATGATAATTAACTAAACAAGGATGAACCATAATGAAATCTACTTCATTATCCAGGCAGCAAAGAATCCAACAAACATTGCCCAAGAACCAATTATCACCATCATTAGTTGTACAACTCTTTCTTCCAATTTTTTGACTTTAGCAGCTTCAAATTTGTTCATGGCTTCCATGTCAATTAATTTTTCTCTCAACTTGTCTTTTTCAATCGTAACGGCATTCAAAGACGACTTCAAGTCTCTTATTTCAAGTTGGGAACCATCTGCGAATATTTCATCTTCCCATTCGAAATAACCACATGAATTATTCTGCCAAAGAAACATTTAAAAGATTCAATTTTTTTTTCAAATCAAAACAGTTAGAAAGATTATAAATATTAGACAAATCCACATATACACCTTACCTTAGGGCGTGCGCATTTGTAAAATTTTCTATCAGGGTTAGAGGGAGTGGTTGATGTGAAATGGTTGGCAATAATACCACATCGACACATTCTCTAAGAAGAAGTACTGCTCTGCGACATTGATGAAGATGAGAGAGGATAGAGTCGAGCAAAGGAGAAGAAAGAGAATTTGGGAAATTTGTGCCTGAACCCTATTTTTATTCGACTGAAATTATTATGAGGGGGAGTTATTATAAAGTGGGGCCGGTTATTATAAAGTGGGGCGAGTTATAAAAAAGGTGGGCGGGTAAAAAAAGCCTAGTTGGCACATTATTATGAGGGTCCGGTTGCCACGTAAGAGGTTCTTTAGATTTAGGTACAAATTCTCCTACTTTAGTAACGGCAGGTATTATTTTAACCGAAAAGTAGAACGGGATGGTAAATTTCAATAGTAGAGGTATAATTTTGGTCTTTTTCCCTATCTTTAATTACCTTTAAAGTGATAGCTTACTGTAAACAAATTTTATTCCTGCTTAGTCTGGTAATCTGAGCGCAATGATAATATAAAGGGATACTTAAGTTTGAAAATTTGTTGTCATGCAATTCTAAAGAATTGTTCAGAAAGCATTGTCTGCGAAGAATTTTTCTCCCCAAACACTGAAACACTTAAATGACGTGTGGAATGGTATCACATTTTTACTTACAATTGTCAGTCACTTGCCAGGTCGTAGCAACAGGGGGTGCGATCACTGAGAATGATAAGCACTCAAGGTACTTGTCAAAAAGTCTGAAAGAAAGAGCACTTGTGCTAATTGGAACATGAAGAATGCAGTAGATGGACACAGAAGTGAAAACGGAGAGGTGATAAGGCAACAGAGAAAGAAAAAATTGCGAGATCAATCACAGGGCGAGGTACTCTGTTCTGGACCTAATTTTTAATCATGTTCAAAGTTACTTGTCAATGCATTAAAGAATAAACATGTTAGTTTAATTGAGTTCAATCCTGTACACAACATGTTTTCGTATATGAGGAAAATGTGGTAGATATTTGAGCATATTGAGGCCAATAAGATTGAAATAGGCGGCAATATTTCTAACCAAATATAACTGTGCATAGAACTTCCACCTCCTCCTTTAGTCTCAGGTTCTTGCTTAGTTAGCTGATGGCATTAGAATATTCAAGCCTATCATCTAGCTCTTCCTTAAATGACTTTGCCCCCTTTTTTGTCCCTAGTTATGTCAACAAGAGTAACCATCTCAGGATATGGCACTGAAGAGGAGTTTAATGACATTGACTTCTCTTATGTGGTTGACTCTGATGACATACTCGGTGGTGGAGTCAGGAATTCATATGAGGGGATTCAGAACACCAACTTTCTAACACCCTTAACCACTAAACTATAATTTTTCCTTATGTCAAGGGGATTCAACAATTTATATATAACCAAAAAATTTGATTTTTATCCTATTTGCACAGTATAATTGTTCGACAAGGGGATTCAACTGAACCCCCTTCCCTCTTACTAGCTTCGCCCCTGGACGTACTAGATGAATATGACTACTTGGCTATCGCATAGAAGACCGAGAAATCAACAAAAATAAAAAAGATGTGCCAAGATTTGTACTTGGACTTTTCAATAAGTAAGAAAAGAATATGAAGATGGTTCTCATAGAAAAATGAAACAAGGAGTAACCATTACAAGATACCGCTGTAATTGTTTGGATCTGCAGAGTCAATGTTAAGGAGAACTGAGACATGTCTCATTTCTCACAAATTTGATTCACACGGGTATTGGCCTAGTCCCTTGCTATGTTTTTGTAGTTTGTTTTTCTGTTAATGAACTCGTTAAAGTTAAACAAAAATATAAGTAAATTATGTATTCAGTGATAACTAATATTATGCATATATTAGTCCTCACTCCACCCTCCACCAGAGAGACACAGAGACAGAGAAAAGAGAGGGATGGTTATTGAAAGTATAAACTACGATTTTGATAGAACATACATTAAAGGAAGAAAGGAAAAATTAAGAAAAATAGGCTAGTGTCCTTAAATATGATGATTCAGCTACCAAAAATTTCAGTGATGACTTCATCAAAAGTCATTTTGATCGATGAATCGGAGTAAGTTGAGCGTGCAACTTCCCGATATGTTTTTTGCAAATATGACGCTTCGCACATTTGGTAAATGGTGTGCTTTTAAAGAGGCTTCAAATATTTGGTTTGGGTTTTGTAATTAACAAGGTATGGAAGAATCAAATTGATATATTATTCCATGTAGTGATACATATATATATACATGTACATCAGGTGCTAACTAAGGAAAGAAATAAAAGAGATTCCTACAAATTTGCTATCTATATGTGGGTTATGTGCACTAATAAGAAACAATCTATGTTCATTGTGTAAAGTGCCTAGGTCCATTCTGTAACACTCCCTCTTAAGCTGATTACAAAGGTAATCAACTCTAGTGCCATTCAATGATTTAGAGAGCAAATCAGCTAGCTGCTCTCCTGTCTTCACTTAGCCAGTGGAAATCAAGTTCTCCTGAATCTTCTCACGAATAAAATGACAGTCAACTTCAATAAGTTTGGTTCTTTCATGATACACTGAATTTGAGGCAATATGGAGTGCAGATTGATTATCACTCAGAGTTTTGATGGAGTAAGATGCTTCAACCCAATTTCAGTTAAAAGGTGATGTAACCACATTATCTCACATGTTGATTGTGCCATAATACTCGGATTCTGCACTAGACCTAGATACAATTTTGTTTCTTACTTCTCCATGATACCAAGTTTCCACCAACAAATACACAGTAACCAGTAGTAGATCTTCTATCAATCTTGGATCCAGCCCAATCTGCATCTGCAAAACAATCAATGCGAGAATGACTGTGATTGTTGTATAATTTGCCAAGTCCAGGAGCTCCTTTTAAGTAACATAGGATCTGCTCCAAAGCCTCCCTATGTTTAATTGTGGGCGCGGACATGAACTGGCTAACCATACTCACTGCAAAAGCAATATCTGGACGAGTCACAGTGAGATAGTTTAATCTCCCAACTAACCTCCTGTATCTATCTGGATCATTAAATGGGTCGCTATCATCTTTCATAAGATGCAAATTAGTAACCATTGGAGTGCTGCAATGCTTGGTAGCCAGTTTACCAGTTTCTGCTAGTAAGTCAAGAATATACTTTCTCTGAAGATAGAAAAATTCTCTTCTTACTTCTAGTTATTCTACTTCCAATAAGTATTTCAGTTGTCCCAAGTCTTTTGTATGAAACTTAGTATGCAAGAAAGACTTGAGAGAAGAGATTCTTGCTTAATCACTCCCTGTGATAACAATATCATCCACATATACAACAAGGAGAATAGATCCAGTTGTTGATTGCTTGTAGAAGACAAAATGATCATATTTGCTCTTTTTCAGCCCAAATTCTTGAACTACTTCACTAAATTTACCAAACCAAACTCGGTGACTCTGCTTCAAGCCATATAAGGATTTCTTCAAATGACAGACCTTGCCATACTCCCCCTGGTGGGGCCAACTGACATGGACAAAAATTGGAGGGGTCAGCTACTACAATGAAGGGCCGTTAGGGTTAGGGGCAAATCTAAAAAGTTTGTAGGGGCTAAAGTGGACGAAAAGTATAACGGGGGACAAATGTAAACAGTATGCAATAGTTATGAGGAAAATCTAGACCTTCTCCCTTAAAAACATCCATAAATAATTTATACTCTCCCCGTTCCAATTTATGTGAACCTATTTGACTGGGTACGGAGTTTAAGAAAAAATGAAGACTTTTGAAATTTGTGGTCATAAACAAAGCAAAAAGAGACCCAGAGTACTTGCTTGGTTATAAAAGCTTCTCATTAAGGGTAGAATAGTAAGTTTAAGCTAAATTGTTTCTAAATTTAGAAAGGGGCCATTCTTTTTGGAACGGACCAAATAGGTCGCATAAACTGGAACGGAGGGAGTATAGTTTAGTACCCTTAGCATTCATATCAACAGTAATTTTTGAGAATAGTGGATCAAGAAGAAAAATAAGTGACTTGAATAAAAGGGATTTGGGAGATTCTAGTTACCTAACAGACTGGGGGGGTAATTTTAAAAGTTTGTTGATGGTAGGGATAAGTTTGACCGGATAGTATAACGGTGGGGGTAGATTTGGCCGAATAGTATAACAGAGGTTAAATGTAAAAAATATCCGAAAGTAGAGGTGATAAATTTGATTCTTTTCCCTTGTCATTGTGATACCAGTCGAATTTACATCCTCATTATCATCGGGTGTAAAAAGCAAATATGTTAGTTTCGACTCTAAGAGTCACATGACAAGCATGTGCATCAAAGCAATATCATTGTTGCTTTTTCTGGTACTTATAATCACTACCATCTTCATAATCGTCTGTCGTTAGGACAAATACTAGGTCCTAATAGAGTGCGCTTCATTGCATTTTGCATGTAGGACAGTTGCAGTAGCTTGGTCCATTATTTTTAATAGACACCCGTGGCTCATCTTGTAGTTCTCACCTATTATTTGTCTTTCTGCTAGCATAGCAGATATATAAACTTTATTACTAGATTTAATAAGATCCTTACCTGCAAACCAATATATCTTTTGCTTTTAAATCTTTGAGACACCAACTTAGTCATACAGAATTATCTCAAGTTTACACCAATTGATTAATGCTCTAATGTAGCCCCCAAAAAAGCATAAAGCATCAAAGTGGAATATTGTTTAACTCTGTGACAGAAAAAGGAGAAACTGAAGTTGGCATTATCTGTATTCAACATTTTACTTGGAGATTAGAGACTGAATAATCACAAGAGCGATCACCATCTATTCTTTTGTAGTACCCACTACATACAGTCACTTAAAAATGGATAATTAGAAGGTTCATTTCCCAAAAAAGAAAAGAAACAATCTTACAAAAATTTCTTTTTCCAAAACCTTAATCTTTCTACAGATGCTATCATCCAGGAAGCAAGCTAATCTGTAGAGATAGCATATAAAATGAAGACTAGGTTCATCTTCTGAATATAACATGAGGTGAAAACAAAATTCATACACCTTTATTGCTGTTACGTATCTACCAAATAATATGTTCTACCTCAGTGGTTGTCTTCTCCTGTAAATTTACAAGGTTTTAGTACGATAGGCACAAACAATCCGAATTGCTTAATGACCTTATTTATCATAGAGAAGATTTTCCTCACTGGCTCACTCACCACTAATTTGAAAACATATACTCTCAACTATTTGGAACAAATGAGAGGACCTTTAGTCAGACATAGCATTTAGTTTGAATACTTAATGGATTTGATATAAGCATCTGCAGATCAACACAGACACCGACAGAGGTACCTTATGTCTCACTTTTCTGATATTTTGACAGCTTCTTGGGCGGCTTAAATGTTTAAATTTTCATCCAAAGATTTGAACAAAAGCGTCGCTAAAGGTTAAAGTATGTTTGGTATGAAAGTTATGTAAACAGCAAAAGTCATGATTTTAAAGGAAATTCAATTTAGAACAGTAGTGGTTAGAAGGAGCGTAGTGTCTTTTTCCCCTTCTTTTTAAACGATAAACCTCACCATGAAATTCCCAGTATTATATTTCCCAATTCCACTGATTGACTCATCTCGGGCTCTACTTGTTTCACTATGTGTTCTTTTGCTTGGTCAATTTCCTTCTTTGTAGCTCCACCTGCAACAGTGCAAATTTCTATTTGATATCCAATCTCAAGAAAGATTATTCATAGAAAAGGAGGAATTGAGCTCTTCCTTATATGTCTAGATGCAAAATAGAGTACTCTGTTAATGTTGAGAAAAAATTGTAAAGTACACATTAGAAAGGTTGTCTATTCATACCAACATGGAAGTCTGGCAGAATGTCAAATACAATGTCAAAGCATTAAAGACAAGCTCCAAAGGTCCTTGAAGAACATACTATATCATTCAGGTCACAAGCAAAAAGTTCTTGAAAGAATACACTAACAGCTTCCAGTATTTATAATCTGGCCAAATGAACTAGTACCTAGTAAAGCAGGACCTTTGTTCTTATATTAGCAAATTATAAAGAACTCATAAAGGGAAAGGTTCTTCTCCTTCAACATACATGCATGGTGCGCATGGGGGGGGGGGGGGGGGGGGGAGGAATATAGCATAGATACAGTCTCATAGGTTATACCACTTCTGCTAACTAGATGGAATGGTGCAACCAATTCAATTCAAAAGAGAAGTTATCGAGTTATATGAGTGATAAATGAATCTATCTCCACACCGTTAACTCCCCCATCCATTACTGATTATTTGACAGAAATAATTAATTCTGATGCTCTCTTCCTCATCTCATTTCCATCAGGTGAAGCCATTAAAGTTCTCACATCATTTTTAACTATTTTTTATGTAACCAATTCATCTCGACGTGCCCAATATCTCACAGTTAGGCCAATTTTCAGAAACTTAGTTACTAGCTGAGAATTCATTGGCTGGTCCGAATGCATTGGCCAGGCTGCTATATGAACTCCCATGGAAATACTTTCCATGAACGAATTCCATCCGCAATGACTCATAAAACCACCTGTGGAAGGATGTGCCAAAATTTTCAACGGAGGTTCCCAATCTCTTACAATAATTCCTCTTCCTTTTAGTCTCTTCATAACCTTCAGGCAGCTGAGCTCTCCTTTCTTCATCCGCAAAAAACATCTTCTTTATCAGCATTTCTGAGAACCCAAATGAACTTTTGCCGGCTTTTCTCTAACCCAATGGCGAGTTGTTCGATTTCTTCATTCGACAACGAAATAGATGATCCAAAAGATACATATATCACTGAGTCTGATTCTTGTTTTTCAAGCCAATCCAAGGTTCAATGGACCAATAGCCCGTAGGTTTAAGCCATCAATTTCTTTGACTACTAAATCAAGGTATAAACCTTCTACTACTCTGGATGAATTGTGAAGTTCTCCAGAGCTAATTTTCCCCATAAGGGATTCTTGTTTCCTCCACAATTCCCATAACTCTGGAGTACCGCAGTTTTCAAATGATGGAATGTCCTCGTATAGTTCAGTTCCTGCTAGCAAAGGCTTTCCTTTGGCCTCCCAGAAAGTGGAGAACATATGAAAAGCTGAGATAGTATTAAAACAATAGCACTCAGCATTTGGGATTGCTGGCACATCCTCTACTACACGAGTCATCATAGAATCATAAATAACAATCACTCTCCGATTATTCGCGCCTAACAGTTGGCGTGAAAGACAGCACAATGGTTCGCAGAGATGGATTGTTGCATAAAATGAAGGGATTAATTGGTTAGGAAATTTATTAGAAGCATTAGGATTTGGAGGGGAAGTTCCGAAAGATGGTACAGGGAATTCATGAAATTGTTGGTTTTAGCTGTGAGAGGATCAAAACGATGGACACGAAACTTAGCCTAGCGAATATGACTGGTCGTTCTAACATAGTGTACTGGGATTTGAGGAAATAAACCTAGAGAGGTGGAGAAACTGGTTGAGATGGCCATGTGCTGAAAGTGATAACATAATCACAGCCACTTGTGCATCTTGAACACTTTTTTGGCCATGGATTTTTGTGGGGTACGTAGTTCTCAGCCATTGAGAAGGTTTTAAAATTTTGCTATTTGATGAGTATATTCAGCTTTGTACTCTGAAAGTGTGAAGTGCCTCAGAGTTATATATAGGTGAAATAGATGCACCTATGAGGATTTTAATTAGATCTAATGCATGAATCCGACGACAACAAGTGGTTAATGGTACATGCACAACATTACTGTAGCTAAAAAAGATTATTAAAAAGCTTAACATCTCTTATCTGACAAGTACTGCAAAGTATACTACTACTTTTACTTAAAGCAGTCACAATCACTTTCCTTTGTTCTTTTCTCACTAAAATCGAAAAGTGGTTGAGTTTTACATCCCTTCGTTATCATTGTAAAAAAACAAAAACTATATTTTTACAGGTGTAAGTTACACATTGACTAGCCTGTGCATCGAAGCAGTATTATCATTATTTTTATCGTACTTAGTACCATTATCTTTAGAAAGTTCTATCCTAGGAAAAAAATACTAACTAGTATTATTTTGTGGGAGCAAATTCTAGTCCACGAGCAGACATACGAAAACTGCATATTCATAGTATTGTGCTTGTTCTTGCTCCATTATTTGATAAGACATCTGTGCCTCATGTAGCTGTTGTCACCAATTATTTGCTTTTTGATCTTTGTAACACTAACTTGGTTTTACCGAATTATCTGAGTTATAAACCACTTAAGTGGTGGAAGATGTTGTAACTTGATTTTACTCACCTGTAAGTATATATCTTCTGAGACACATGTTTATCTCTTAAACTGTTGCTAGTGGATGTATATATATACGTATGGAATGGCATAGATAAATATTTTTGTGGCTAAGTTTTTGTTTCTATGTGGGAGTATCGCTAGCTTCTGTGATTATTTAGCCTTTAAACAGGAATTTGATTATTTATTTTTTTCGGTTTAACCATCTGGTACCTACTTGGCATACTGATCCGCATTTGCGCCACTTAGGTCTATTGAAGGGGGTACCGCTATTTCTCCTTTTTCACGGATCGATCACAAGCGAGACCTCTGATTAATGATGGAGAGATCACATACATTCCACCACATTCCTTCTTTTAAAACAATAAACTTCACCATGAAATTCCCAACATGTATATTTCCCAATTCCACATATTGACCCATCTCGAGCTCTAGTTGCTTCTCTATGTTGCCGGCCAGTTTGCTTCTTTATAGCTCCAGTCGCAACAGAGCAAATTTCTAATTCAAATCCAGAGTCGCAAGAAAGTTTATTCATGTTTTAAAAGAAAAACTACATAGAGTACTTGAGCTCTTCCTTATTTGTCTATTTGCAAAAATTTGTTGAGTACACTTAAAAAGATTGTCTATACCTACCAACATAGAAGTCTAGCAGAATATCAAATACAAGGTTACAGAATCAAAGATAAGCTCCAAAAGTCCTCGAAGAACATACTATACCATCCAGGTACTAGCAAAAAGTTCTTGAAAGAATTCACAGACAGCTTCCAATATTTTTGTATCTCTGGTCAAATAAACTAGTTGCTAGTAAAGGAGGACCTCCACTTCTATATTAGCAAATACAAAGAACACGACAAGGAAAGGTTCTTCTCCTTCAACATACATGTCATGGTGCGCATAGAGGGGGGCCAGGAGAGTGGACAATAAATCTACTCGGATGCTGATAGCGCATCGATACCGTCTCATAGGTTGTACCATTTATGCTAACTAGATGGCATGGTTCTACCAATTCAATACAAAAGAGAAAAAGTTATCGAGTAAGGTGAGCTATAAAAGAATCCATCTCCGCACAGTTAACTCCCCCATCCATCACCGATTGCTTGACAGCCTCACTTAGTTCTGATGCTCTCTTCCGCATCTCATTTCCCTCAGGTGAAGCCATCAAAGTTCTCACAGCAGTTTCAACTATTTCTGATGTAACCAATTCATCTCGACGTGTCCAATGCCTCACGGTTAGGCCAATTTTCAGAAACTTAGTTACTAGCTGAGAATTCCTTGGCTGGTCGGAATGCATTGGCCAGGCTGCTATAGGAACTCCCATGGAAATGCTTTCCATGCACGAATTCCACCCGCAATGACTCATAAAACCACCTGTGGACGGATGTGCCAAAATTTCCAACTGAGGTGCCCAATCTCTTACAATAATTCCTCTTCCTTTTATTCTCTCTTCATAACCCTCAGGCAGCTGAGCTCTCCTTTCTTCACCTGCAAAAACATCTCCCTTGTCAGCATCTCTGATAACCCAAATGAACTTTTGCATGCTTTTCTCTAACCCAATGGCAAGTTCTTCGATTTCTTCTTTAGATAACGAAGTAGATGTTCCAAAAGATACATATATAACTGAGTCTGGTTCTTGTTTGTCAAGCCAATCCAAGGTTTGGTGACGTTTATCTGAGTCTTTCTTCTGCTCAGTTAGTAACAATGGATTGAATGGACCAATAGCCCATAGGTTTAAGTCATCCTTTTCTTTGGCTACTAAATCAAGGTATAAACCTTCTATTACTCTGGATGAATTGTAAAGTTCCCCGGAGCTAATTTTCCCCATAAGGGATTCTTGTTTCCTCCACAACTCCCATAACTCGGGAGTAGCGCCGCCGTTTACAACTGATGGAATGTCTTCGAATACTTCAGTTCCTGCTAGCAAAGGCTTTCCTTTGATTTCCCAGATCAATGAAAACGTATGAAAAGCTGAGATACTATTAAACTGGTAGCACTCGGCGTTTGGAATTGCTGGCACATCCTCTACTACCCAAGTCATCATAGAATCATAAATAACAATCACTCTCCGATGGTTTGCATCTAAGAGTTTGCGTGCAAGAGAGCACACTGGCTCCCTGAGATGGATTGCTGCATAAAATGAAGGGATTAATTGGTTAGGAAACTTATGAGAAGCATTAGGATTTGGAGGGGGATTTTCAAAAGGTGGTGTTGGGAATTCATGAAAATGTAGGTTTTTAGCTGTGAGAGGGTCAAAACCATGGACACGGAACTTAGCCTGGCGAACATGAGTGGTTGCTCCAACATAGTGTACTGGGATATTATACGAGGAGATAAGCCTAGAGAGGTGGAGAAGCTGGTTGAGATGACCTTGTGCTGAAAGTGGCACCATAATCACAGCCACTTGTGCATCTTGAACACCATTTTGGTCATGGCTTTTTGTGTGGTAGTTCTCAGCCATTGGAAAGGTATAGAAATTTTTCTAGTGTTAGGAGTATCTGCAACTTCTGAAGATCCTGAATAATATGTAGGTGAAAACGTAGATGCTCTTATAATTAAGAATTATATCTAATGCATGAATCCAATGAATAGGACTTGCTGGCGGGCTGCTAATTATATCAACATAGTTTCACTTTCTCTTATTTGACAAGTTGATGCAAACCCTACTACTTAATTAATACAGTCACAATCAGTTTCCTTTGTTTTCTTCACCTTAATAAAACCACCAATAAGTAGTTAATTATAAAAAAAAGTATAACCTCAATTCTCTATGTTTTTGAATTCGTGTAGAAAAAAGTATTGTATGTTCACAATTCAAATATATTATATATATTTTTCTGTTTGAGAACTCTTGTGCTAAAGGAGACTGAAGAGTCAAGATTGAATTGATTACAAACTTTTTCCATATGTTGTTGGGCAGGCTCTTCAGTATAGGTATCATTAAAAACACGAATATATTATTTACAAGCCTGAGCATTAAAGCAATATCATTTTTATTTTGTGGTCCTCAGTACCACTATCTTAAGAATCTGCTATGATAGGACAAAACAATATTCCATTATTTATGCGAGCGAAATCTAGTCAAGGAGCAGACATAGTAGACTGCATTTTCATAGTTTTGTGCATTTTGAACAGTTGCACTAGCTTGCTCCATTATTTGATAAGATACTCGTGCCTCGTCTAGTTGTTCTCGCTAATTATGTGTGTTTTTCTTTATTTAATCTTTGAGACACCAACTTGGTAATATAAAATTATCTCTAAGTTAACACTAGATTAATGCTCTAATGTAGTCATAAATGAAAAAGAGTGGGATATTGCTTAACTCGTCCTTTTCCTCTGCAGTACATATGATCTGTTTTGAACGACATGATTCAGCTGAATATAACGTTTGGTGCGAGGAGATCCACAAAATAATGGATTTTTGGACGTGTTACGGTGTTAGGCTAATAGAAAGAAAAAAATAATTAAAATAGAAAAGCAAAAAATTGCATAAGACACGCCGAATTCTTTCTTTTATATTGTTGCAGTCTAACTTTGCTGACTTATACTTTTCTACTCTCGTTTTCTTTCCTTTCATTCATACTTTTTCTCTTTCTATTTTTCTACTTTTTTGTCTTTCTTTCTTTTTCAATGAATAGGGTTTGGTCCCATATGGGTTTCATAATTGAAAAATCTACTATATTGTAATTCTTCCTTCTTTTTTTGGCTCTTTCTGCCTCTTCCTCTCTTTTGTTTTGGTTGTTTTTCATTCACTCAATTAATATTATTCTTTGAATTATAAACCGCTTAAGAATTGGTTGAAGATTATGTTAGTAATTAGCATGGCCCTGTAAGGATAACACACACTAATCGAAAAGTAAAAGGTTGTGTTATAATTTGATTTTTCTAGTATGTAAGTGAATATTCTCTGAGACACATGTTTGTCCCTTAAACTATTACTGCTATATGTGTATATACATCTGGAATGGCATAGATTAATATTTTTCTGGCTAAGTCTTTGCTACTATGTGGAAATATTATATTGCTAGCTTCTGTCATTATTTAGCCTTAAATCAGAATTTGATCCCTTTTTTTTTCTTTAACCATTCAGGTATCTATTGGCCCGATTAATTTAAATTCACGTCACATAGGACTTATTAAAGAAGTACTTTCCACCAAAAAGAGAAATATTCCACTTGGGTAGCCGCTGAATGTATTTTACACATAAGGCCACTAAATATTTATATTTCTAGCAAGAAATCTTTAAAAGATACCCCTAATTTAGGGGCCCTAAAATCAAGCATCAAAATCGTTGATTTCCTTTAGAGTTTCAGTTTCACTTGAAATCTGCTCCCCGCCTAAATATGATTCCTAAGTTAGCGTCAGACAACTGGGTTATACGTAATGGCAGTAATCTTTTGTATTCTATATATTGCATAATATCTATATAAATAATCCGTATATAAACAGTATATGTGACATATTTTTTTCTTCTATATACATATTAGTGGCATATTAATATTTTAGATTAAATTTTATGTAAGGTATATGCTATCTATATACTTTGAATAATATCAATATAATAATGTATTATGATGCGTATATATAAGTTATATATGTGGTATAAATATATATAAAAACTATAAATGAAATATTGATGGAATATATACATTATAAATTATCAGAATATAATATACTTGAAATATATTAAAGGTATATTTTGAGTTAAAATAAAATTGTACAGAAAAAAGTTTAAAACTCAAAAGACAAAAAAATACTAACATTCTCATTGTGCAGGGGAAATTATTTTGAGATTGTCTTTCAGAATCTTTGATATATTTGAGTATTGTATGGGTTAAATCTTATCAAAAGAATTTTATCTAAGAAAGGACGACTAAGAGACAATCAGGCTGGGGTTATGCTCAGGAAGTAATACTCTGGCGAGGAGCACAGCTATGGTCGAGGTCGAGCACTCGGATCGGCTCAAACGGCTAGTTTAGTAATAGGATATTTTAGAGAAATATTCTACAGAATATTCTCTGAACTTGTGTACTTTCGGTTAGGACCGTTGGGTAAGGGAAATGAGAGGACTTCGAGGAAAGGGGAAGACTCTCTCCCTCTAGAAAAAATACAAGCACATCTCTCTAAAGAGATTAGATCATTTTGTTATCCCAGATTCCCGTCAGATCGGAAAAGGACCCTAGGGTTCTTGTATTTGTCTATCGTTCATCTTTATCAAATAAAAGATGATTTGCCTCACTCAAGATTGGGTAAATCTTCTCCTTTATTTATATTTTATTGTCGTTTGATGTTATTTAATGCATAGTCTTTCTTTTCATACTATTAGATTCGGCCGTGGTTACTGCCAGTATTTATACTCAACTATATTTTCTTATCCATATTATCCATCTCAGATCTAGAATTAATTATCCTTAACTAGGATTTGCCCTCTATCTACTTATTTAATTAGTTTAACAAAGGTTTTTATACTTTTTGGTCAAACAATTTGGCGCCGTCTGCGGGGATTTTCTAGTTAAAATTTTAGTTTCCTCTAGATCTAAATTCCATTCTAGTTCCACTTTCTGTCCATAGCATCGTCATCCTTTCGTTACAAATGCAAACTTGAGAAACTCGTAGGCAAGCTCTTGAAACAGTTTGACCAATCAAGAATGGAGCTTTGCATATATGTATAAAATGTTTTACAAGTTTTTAGTGGATTATATTATTGATGCATGATGCTGGAAAGCATGTTGTTTATGCTAATGGAATAAGGTTATGACTTGCGAAGATTTTGTAAAAGCGAGAAATTAAACTATGTTTGATATCAATACGAAAACTACGTTTTGCTGTAGTAGTGGCTTTAGTATGTCATGTGCATAAATTGTTAGTGTAAGGTTATGGCCATTATATATTAAGCACGTCCATAATTCTATTGCCATGTTAATGCTAGACATCAATCTTTATCTTATATATACTGACCTCTCTTTTAGAGAGGGATGATAGCTTGTTGTGTGACTCTTTGAAATGATAAACTTGTCCTACCTCTATGTTTATAGTACGACTTACGTATCCTTTAGTTTTGTGCACCCAAGATTAGATTGGATTGGATTGGATTGGATTACAAATGCGTCGGGACTGAGACTCGAACTCGAGGTCCCAACATGCGAAGTAATTTGTCAGTCCATAAGATGCCCAGATATGACTAACACGAGGCCGTGATTGCAGGTCGAAAGCTATCACTTGAGTACGGAGCAAAACAAGTTGTCCTACGGTGCAACTCTCAGCTCGTTGTCAATCAAGTCATAGGGACTTTCCAAATCAAGGAACAAAGACTGCAAAAATACCAGGTCGAGATATGCAAGTTGTTACCCGAGTTCGATGAATGCCAGCTCGACCAAATCATTTGAGCACTGGATATCGAAGCAGATGGCCTCGCCAAACTGGTAGCAGCCACTAAAAGCATAACCGGAGAAGGGAACATGGTCACTCCCCTCCACTGGTCCACCGATCAAATCGAGGTAACGAACGATTTCATTTGGTTTTAACTGACTCTTTTTCTAAGTGGGATAGAAGCAGGAGTATTCTCCCAGATACGCGGACAGGGAATGATCGCTGTCATATAAAAAGAAAATATATTGTGTGCCGCTTCGGCCTCCCAAAAAGATGATCAGTTGCGACAACGGACCCCAACTCGTCAAGAAAGAGGTCGCCAATTACTCCGAGAAGTAGCATATCACAAAAATACTCTCCACGTTGTACCGCCCAGAAGGCAACGGACAAGTGTAATCCTCCAATAAATCGATACTGAACATCATGAAGAAAAAAACCGTAGACGCCAAGAGACCATATAGATTGGGACTGGACTGCCGGCTCGGAAAATATGTAAACCTCTCTGATATATGTGGGCAAAGCATAAGTGCATGAGGCTCACCCGCATTTTCGCCAAAGCGGCGCCGCATCAATTGAACAAGTTATATTCGACCTCGTTCAAATTAACTACGGGTTATATTCGACCTCGTATGAATTCACGCCCATACGGCCCTCCGGCCGTTATCAAACAAAGGTAACATACGACCTTGCTCGAATTAACCAACATTCAGCCTCGCTCGAATTAACTCACATTTGACCCCGCCGAGTCACTTAAAGAGTCAAATATTCGACCTCGCTCGAATCAACTCACATTCGACCTCGTCGAATCACTGAAATAGTCAAACATTCGACCTCGTTCGATTTAGTTAACATTCGACCTCGTCGAATCACTCAAAGAATCAAACATTCGACCTCGCTCGAACTGACTCACATTCGACCTCGTTCGGATTAATTAACATTCGACCTCGTTCGAACCAACTAAGAGTCAGGACCTCTTGCAAAGAGAAACATTCGAAGAAAAGCAAAAAGGGCCAAGGACATACAGCAAAAAATCAGTTATTCCATTCCAAAGAAAATAAACATCTTACAAAGGGCCAAAAAGACGCCCCAAAAAGAAGAGACAAAGAAAAGAACAAAAAACTAAGCACAAGAACATCACGCTACATCATCTCCGCCCGCGCCATTGCCGCCTTCACCGCCTGGTCCAGCAGCACCACCTCCACCGTCACTCGCTCCATCAGCATACTCATCATCAGACGCAAGCCCGTCCATGCCCTCTTCATCTTCGTCGATCCCCGGTGTTGCGGGGTCATAACCACAGGAAAGCATGGCTTCACTTGCTTTAACACGAGCATCTTTGAAAGCAGCTTCAAGAACATTCCCCGCCATCATCAAGTTCCTATATATGTCTCGCTGAGCCTCAGCATGGATCCATATCTCGTATAAATGGCGAGGAACGTCGGGGGAGGCAGAAGCATGAGAGGAAGGCTGAGCCAACAACTGTGCCTTCTCAGCCTCGAGAGCAACAACTTGATCACCCAAGCTTGAGACATCTCTCTCAAGCCCACCAATTCGCTCATCAAGCCGGCCTCCCTTAGCACGGCCTTTCGCTTCAGTTGCACGTTCAGACTTGAGGAGGCGGATAGAGTCCTCTAATTTCGCCGCCTTCGCCAAGACCGATACCCGAGCTTCCTCGACCCCCTATAACTTCACCACCTTCTCTGTCAACTCACCACTCAGGGCGGCAACTCTGATTGCACTTTGCTCAACTCGGCTCGCAAGTTCGCCACTTGCGCTTGGAGGTCTATACACTCGTCCACGACCCCCTTGCTTTCTTCAAGCGCGTCCTCCTTGGCCCTAAGCCATCCCTCGAGCTCATTGCATCTGCTAATAGATCGCACCAGCTCTTCGTCCTTCTGGTTCAATTCATCTCTAAGGGATTGGAAATTGACGCCCGCTTAGAGACGTGTACACATCTCACGGTACTCTTCACGATACCGGAGGTACTTCAAAACCATTTTCTGAAAAACAACCTCCGCTTTTCCTCCCGACGGGCGCTCTCAATCTCCAGGATAAAAGTCTGAAGAAAGAAAAGAGAAGAGAAAAAGAAAGAGCTAAAAATCAGTAAAGGCGGAAGGCGCGAAATGAAGAAATAGTAAAGGACTCACCCTCAAAGCCATCCCAGCTATGCTCAGTGAGAGGTCGGCATCTCTGAGCTCCTGAAGAGTCCTATTTTCGGCGGGGGGGCAAAGAGGGGCGAAGGAGGGAACCAAGCTCACCGTATCCTCCAACAAATCACAGTCTGAAAGGATTAAGATCGAGCAAGAAGACCCACCCGTTCTCACCTCGACCCGAGTAAACCCTTCCTTAAATATTCTCACATCTTCAGGATCGACATCAGAGCCGAACTCATAATCATCTATGACCACTCTCTTCGCCCTCTCCCCAACCGAAGAGGGTACGTCTGTCCGCTGTGAAGTCGATGGATCATCCCTCTGAATGACCGCAGCCGCCTCTGGTCGCTGCCCTCCTTCCAAGGAAGCCACCTCCACACCTGAAAGAGGCACAGTCTCTGTGCCCAAATCAGTACCGCCACCGGGTTCCGACGCAGCCAACTCGGGTTCACCCCTCGAAGGCCCCTCGTCCCCGGTCACTTCGTCAGCCGCTATCTTTCGCCTTTTCGACAAAGCCTCTTCATCTTCGCCCTGCGACGACTCATCCACCAAATGAAAAACTGTGAAAGTCGGAATCTCCACCAGGGGAGAAGCATCTTAGCGGCTAGGCCCACGCGAGGCCGGGGTCTGCGAGGTAGCGGCAGCCTGAGCAGGCTCGCTTACAGCCGCAGTTGGTACAGGTCCGGTCGAAGCACTCGATTGACGGAAAGTGGGAATAGGAGCCCTCACCCTCCTCGAAGCCCTTCGACCTACCAACAAAAGAGACTTAAGCCAAAAAAACAGAAGGGAGAAAGGACGGAACGAAGGGCGAAGTTATTAAGGACAAGGCAAAATGACTCACCGGCCGAAGGTCTCCGCCCAAATCTCTCATTAAACGGCGACCACTCATGAATCCCCATCGTATGAGGCAAAATCTGGCTCACCCAATCGCGGATGTCGGCGACTAGCGAAGGAGGGTCCTTCTCGGCTACAAAAAAAAAGAGGGAAAACGATCAGATCACCAAAAAGAAACAACGAACAGCCATGTGGGAGAAACACTTACGAGCATGGTTCCATTCCTCGGGGAACCCGTTAGGGTTCGAGACCACATGCTCCGTCCTAACGAAGAATAAGTTGGCCCAAACACGGCGATTAGTTTTATCATCCATCTTCACCATCAGGCCCTTGGTCCCACGGTGACGAAGGTGTATCATCGTACCCCTGTGAAAACTTGGGGCGAAGAGGTGAAGCAGATGACGGAGAGAAATCCCACGGTTGGCCAACTCCGCGTACTTGATGAGCATAAGGAAAAGCTTGTATATGTACGGGGGAGAGTTGCGGCAGGCACACACCATAATAACGGCAAAATTCCTCCCCCAAGGAAGGAAGAGGAAGTGTGTAACCGACGACAAACGGGTACGTATAAAATGCACAGTACCCTGGCCGATGTACCTGCACAACGTCACTACCAGCAGGGATAAGCTCGACATGGTTTGGGATTCGCTATTTAGCTCTAAATGCAACAAGCGCCGCCGCATCCATCTTAGAAACGACGGATTCAGGATCGTCGTCAGGTGGGTTCTTGAAATTAGACCAGGCATTCCCCGAACGTGGAATTATCTCATCCACATTGGGGAAATTCTCGTCTTCTACAATGGCTACTCCTTCTTCATGAGAGGGCATATCCACCCCCAATGCAACAGGATCAGCGACTCTATCAAGGTTAGAAGATGCACAAGCCATTTTTTCTGGTTACGTATATGAGAAGTGCAAAGGTGAAGGGGATAACAATGGCGAGAAACGCTAAAAGAAGAGAGTTGAAGATACAAGAAATTTAAAGAAGAAGGGAAAGATTGGGGTTTTCAAATGCTTAGGAAATGCAGCAGCCCAAATGAGAAGTTCACATCTCTATTTATAAGAATACAGGCATTCTGATCGAGAAAGCCAAACGCCGCCACATTGATTTCAAAACGGAAGAGGCGCGGGAAACGACGTAACATATTGGGAACGTGCGCCATAATGACGAAATGACGTCATTTCAAACTGACATAACGGTCAGATATGGCTCTCGAAGCGTCACGTTGTCACCTCACCGTAAAGGGATCACTGCTCCACCAAGATGCTCAGATTTCTCAGATTGCAAAGTGGCGAAGTCCGCCCATCGAGCTCGCCCAAAGACAACGACTAACTGTATGGGTCAAAATCTTATCTAAGAAAGGACGACTAAGAGCCAATCAGGCCGAGATTATGCTCAGGAAGTAATACTCTGGCGAGGACCGCAGCTATGGTCGAGGTCGAGTACTCGGATTGGCTCAAACGGCTAGTTTAGTTAGGATATTTTAGAGGAATATTCTATATGATGTTCTCTGAACTTGTGTACTTTCTGTTAGGACCGTTGTGTAAGGGAAATGTCTTGTATAAGTAGTAATAGAGAGGACTTCGAGGAAGGGGGCAGACTCTCTTCCTCTAGGAAAAATACAAGCACATCTCTCTAAAAAGATTAAATCATTTTGTTATCCCAGATTCCCGTCAGATCGGAAAAGGGTCCTAGGGTTCTTGTATTTGTCTATCGTTTATCTTTATCAAATGAAGAGGATCCGCCTCACACAAGATTGGTTGAATCTTCTCCTTTATTTACATTTTATTGTCGTTTGATGTTATTTAATGCGTAGTCTTTCTTTTCATACTATTAGATTCGGTCATGATTACTGTCAGCATTTATACTCAACTATATTTTGCTATCCATGTTATCCATCTCAGATCTAGAATTAATTTTCCTTAATTATGATTTACCCTCTATCTACTTATTTAATTAGTTTAACAAAAGGTTCCATACTTTTTGGTCTAACAGATACGTGTAATTTATGGAAGAGAAAAAAGAAATTATCGAAGAGTGAGGGAAAAGGAAATGTGGTAAAATGTGTATTAATGTAGAGGGGTCCATTAGTTAATGGAGTTATCAACGTGAAAATGCTAAAAATTTAAAAAATATATGTTGTTTTTGAAATAAACAAAGCCTACTATCATTTATGAGGATAATATTTAAAAGGGGAGCAAGCATGTAAAAATATCAAAGTTTTTCTCTCCTAGAGTCCAAAAGCGAAACCTTTGATTAAGAGTAGAAGAAGCATCTGTTCCCCCACATTCTTTGATCATAGACTATAATGATTAATCCATAGTCCATTTGTACCATATACATTAACGATTACTAGTCTTTTGCTTTCATATGATAGTATAAGTTTTCCATTTGAGGCCATCTCCAACCTTCCTCATTTCTTCGTAATGGGGGCAATTTTGCCATAATAAAGCTCCAACTCTTCTCCATTTTTGCTCCCAAAATGGGGATGAATAGTGTTCCCCCAAATATGGGGTACACTATTCATCTCCCTCATTACTATTCATGCATATTTTATTATTTAACTTTTTTAATTTATCTCTTTAGATATACCTAATTATGTTTATGTAATATCTTTATAATATTAATTTTACATCTTAACTTTGGCGTATAATTATGATAAATTAATTTTGGCAAAAAGAAGTGCTACATGATATAATGACTACATGTATTATACTGCATAACATCATAAACAAAAAGAGTGTGATCTTAATGCACCAATTCAAGATTATTTAGAAGGTCCACCTCCAACAGTAGAAATGGCAGTAGATGAAAATCAACGATTTCAAGAATTTTTAGCTCGACATTGAAGAATTAAGGACAAAGATGCCCATTTTTCACTTCGTAATGCATTAATAGATCATTTATGGGAGAATACTAGAGATTGAAGTTGAATATTTATGTTGTATTTCGAATAAATTTTATCGTTATGTTATATATATTTAATTAATCTTGTATGACAATGATTTCACTTTTATTTGAATTATTAGTTCATCTATAATAATTGCTTACAAATCATATTATTTAAAATTTTATAGAATTGTTTAATGAAATTACAAAATAATGAAAATAAAAGATGGAATTTGTTTAATGGAAATTAAAAAATTAAAATTAAAATGAAAGATAATAATATAATATAGAAGAGAAAAGAATTTTTTTTTTTAGGGAAAAAAAATAAAAGAATGATCAGAGTAAGTTATTCCCGAAATAAAAATTTATTCAAAATTGAGGTAAAGTCAGAGATGGCACGAGAAACAACGAATAATGTCATTAACGGGTAGGCCATCGCGTATTAATTATTGCAGACACCAGCTTTTATAAATTTTGTCACATATTGAGTCAACAAGCAACTTTGTCCTTAATTTTTGTCAGTTGTTTACGTTGGAATCTTCAATGATAATGCTGATATAATATTGTGGGTGAAGAGAAGCATTAAGATGAAGAAAAGGGACAAGTGACAGTGCACGAGGGCTGTGGGTTTGCCTGAATTTGCTTCAAGAAATATATGACCACTAAAAGTGAATATACTTCCAAACACTAGTTAAATTGTGCGTAAACATGCATACACGTTCCGTATTTCATGTCACTGAATTTGCTCAAAATGCATAGATGACAATATGTTAGAGATAATAGGTGTGTTTGGTACGACGGACGGAGAACATTTTCCGAAAAATATTTTCTCACTTTTCACTGTTTGGTTGCACAAAATAGTTTGAAAAATATTTTCATAAATATCATATTTTTTTTAAATTGGAGGAAAATGACTTCCCTAAAAAAAGTTAAGAAAATATTTTCCAAAAACTCCACTTACCCTCGCATCTAACATCAACCCCCCTCCCACACACACACAAAAAAAATATTTTTTTTATTTTTTATTTTTTGTTTTTCTGAACTACCCACCCCACTCCCCACAAAAAAATTACTTCTTTTTTTGTATTTTCGATTTTATGTTTTATGTTTTTTCGTTTTTCTGCACCACCCACTCCACCTCCACAAAAAATTGTTACTTTTTTTTCAATTTATGATTTTCTGTTTTATATTTTTTCGTTTTTATGAACTACCAGCCCCCCTCCCC